>LPNX010321883.1:5082-15396 GCA_001517045.1 Pseudotsuga menziesii
CTATATTTATATTCTTCCATTGACTTGAAGTGCACTCAATCATGTAGGCTTAACTTATAATTAATTACTTGAGCCTACACCTTAATTAGTGTATAATAACCCAAGTGCCCCTAAACTGTGGGGACTTACCTAATGACTTGATATGACTTGTTTACATTATTAATCCTCCCGATCGGAACATCGGGGCATGACCACATGACTCAAATACATAATAGAAACATCCCGGAATAAACATCGGGTTACAATACATAAGATACATAGAAGAATACATTCCGAAGTTACATATACATCAACACTTTATAGGCAGATGACTCACTGGAAAAGAATTCTAGAGTGCATCTCATCTCTCTAGATATCCTTCTTGAGCTATGGGACTTCATGTATTATTCTTTCCTTGAGATACTCCCATTCCTTGCCTCATTTCTTGAGTGTTTTCTGGGGTAAATCTTCCTCTGAATATTTTTTAATATTTTTAGTAAGACTGCATTCAGTTGGTTCTACTATTTTTTTATTATCTCTAAGCAACCTCTCATTATTTGTTTTGCAACTTTGCAATTCCACTCCTTAGCTTCTAATGGCTTCTGCAATGTCCAGGGGAGTTACTTGATTTATTCTACCATTGAATTCTTTCTTTGGATTATCAACCTATATATTTTCTCTCATGACATATGTTTCACTTGCATAGGGAACTTGTGCATCAACCATGATGATGGTTTTATTGTTCCAACCAAGACCAAAGATTTTCAACTTGCACCGTACTAAATGTGATACTCTATTTGCAAACGCGTTCATACAAACACATTTATTAGATTCGTTACATTCTTAAAAATACACAAAAAAAATTCATGCATTATGGAAACTGCCTCTATTGGCAATTTTTTTTTGTTAAATCAAGGTTACATGCACTTTTTCTATTTAAATATTAGTAACATTTGTATCCCCTATTCATAAATTTGACTGTGCACCAATTGTTCCACTATAGATAAGCTTTATGATGCATATCTTCATGTTTCATTATCACCTACGAGTTGAAAGCTACATCTTTCCAAAACTACTAATTTTGCCCAATTCTAAGCTGTTCTTGTAGGTACAACTAGCTTCTGAGACCAACTTCAAGTAAATGCAGAAGAAAATATAAAGAGAACTAGAAAAAATTTATATCTAGAATTGATAACCCACATAACAAAAATCACTCAACAACTTTCATATCCTTGATTCGATGCCCTATCCATTCGCTGTAAATTTCTGGAGTTGACTACTTTTGACTTTTGCATTTTTTCCCATACTTGGAATTTTGAGCAAAATTAACTATCTCCCAAGCTAAGCATTTATGGAAAAAATTCCTCTCGCCAAATTTTTCTATTTTGATTAGTTGGTGAAATGTCGAGTTCATAATTGTTTTTCGTCTTGACATTTAGGGTCATTATTACTTCCTCTAAGTTTTCTGAAATCCCCATAAATTGCTCTAAATTAGTGGATTTTGGCATTATTTCGCTCCTAAGCTTCAAAAATTTTGGAATTTGGTGACATTCTACCATATTTATTTATGATTCTGTTCCACAACTACACCATAGAAATTTCATCCCAAACAGATCCCCTATCGAGCCTCCAGACACTATCCTTTAAAATTCACTATTTCATTTTTTTAATCAAAAGAATAAGAATAGGCTTGTGCCCTTCATTGACAGTTATGTATCCTTCATCAAAGTCATCCAAATACCTCAGGGCTTATGAAATTCCAAGTTGAACTGCTCCTGTTATGGCCAAACAATTTTTGGGCTCTAGACATTTTTTTAGCTTTTTCAATGTCATTAATTTGATCTCTTATATTTAACTCTTCATGTCATGAAGTCCCTATCTCTCTAATGACCTATCCCTGATGGTGAAAATTCAATATAGCATCAAAAATTTCCTACACTTCTTCTATCATACCTATTTCTGACAACTCTTATGGCTAATATTCAATAGTCAATATCAGGCCTTCTCCATCGACCTTTTCTGTGAAATCCATCACGACAATCCCCAAAATGGTACTATCGATACAAGTTTCCCGACATGCTAGCGAGCTAGGACCATCAACCTTTTCTGCAAACTCCATTGAGTAAATCCACAAAATGGTACTCCTTAATAACATCGACCCAATACACCATCGAAACCACTCTATTGGGCCTTTCGTTAATGCCTACGTTGTGTACCTTTGATGCCACACTTTAAATACAACATAGGACTTGGTATGTCAAACCATTTCTTCTATCAATTTCAATTGGATTCCCCAATGACCTTGTGTCAGGTCTTCCCACTTGTGCATTCATCCAATGTGGTTGGTCGATGTAATACCACTTATCCACAAGGAACAGGCAGGGTCCATCTAAAATTTCCCAAAATTTTTGGTTTCTTAAATAAGCAAAATTTCAATGTCCTCCATTTAAGAAATATCTTTGTTGCATAACAATTTCATTTTTTTTTCACTAATAACGTTATAATTCAAAATTTTCCAAATTTTGTTAACCTGTTCTACCATTCCTATTGGTAGATCACCTATTTTAATTCATTGGATCCATTAAAACACCATAGAATAGCTTCTCAACACTTAATGTGCAACTCTCATTTATGTATGTCTTTTATAGTGGATTTTGACCCGTACAACCCCAATGCTATAGTCAATAGATCTGATGCCACTCTATCACATCCCCATCCATCGATTTAACCAAAAGAGGGGGACATTTTCTAATTCCAAGCTTCTAAATTTCACCCATGGCCATATTACAAGTTCATAAACAATAAAATGCATGTGTAGGTACATAAATGGAAAACACAATGGAAATAAACTCTATCAACAAACACGCCATGCATATACAAGCATATTCATAACATGCATAGACTAAAACCATTACACATTCAAAAACAAAGATAATACTTATCTTTAAACAATGAAGATCCAAACAATTGGTTGTGTAAGAGAAATTTTCCACCCAACCGTAGGCACTTTGTCCATCATTTACTCTTTCTACCCAGACGCCTATTGAGTATGGTTTCCATTGATGTCAAAATAGTTCATTAATGACAAAGGAATAACAAAGGAAGCGATGACATGGCATGTGTGACGAGGTTGCAAATTCATATAATGGTTTTCTATTCCTCTCATGAAGTCATTGTTACAATTTGACACCATTATGTAAAAATATGAAAACTTGCTGGAACTCTGAAAAATCGACTTAGTATAAATCCTTCTTAATCTGCATAAGGGACTTCTATAAAATAGACGCCATCTTTTGTATTTGAATAATTAAATGATTTTCAGGATATAGAAATCTATATTGTTGTCTTGTGCATCTAACCATATGATTGGTTTGTCAAGAAAGTATATGAAGGTGAAGTTATTAGTCTGCCAAAAGTGCTTGCTGGCATGAGTTGCACCATTTCAGTTCTCGTAAATATGCCTAAGTGGCTTCCGTAAAATGCCCGCCATTTTTTGTAGGGTACAGATAAAAATTATATGATACCATCAGGTCTTAGCTTGTTGATGTCTGCATCTAAACATGGTCTCAGTTCCCCTAAAACAAGCTTGAAGAAAAAGTTACAGGTCTTCCAAAAGGAGGTTTTAGATTATTTTGGGAAATTTGCTGAAAATTGACTAAGTATTGAAAATTAGTCTAAGGTTCCCTAGTAAAATGCCTACCATATTTTGTAGGAAACCGATAAAAATAATATAAGACCATCAGGATATATCTTGTTGATGTGTGCATTTGACCATGGTCTTATTTCTTCTAAAAGGTGCTTGAATACAAAGTTATAGGTATTCCAAAACAGGGTTTCAGGTTGTTTTGCACCAGTTCATGAAAATGCACGTTTCCATAATGAAGAGATGCATTATGAAAATGTTTTAATGTATGTACACAACGATGAAATACACAATGGTTTAAAGACACGAAGAAATAAGTATTTAAACAAGAGTTCGAAGTGGAAGAAAGATGTCTATGCAATCTAGATCAATGTGACAACAAGAGAAGACAAAGACCAACGAAGTGAAGAATAATCAATAACACAATTGAAGAAAAACATAAAATTAGGGAGGTAGGGTGGTGATAGAGCAGAGTGCAATCTTGCAAGGGGGTTGTAGCCTCCTTCCAGTAATGGCTGGAAAACAGGGTGTTGTAGCATCCTTGTCTGTTGGAGAAGGCATAAACCAGGGTGTTGTAGCATCCTTAAGTCATTGCTGAAAAACTTGTGTATTGGTGTCTCCAACAAGTTGTAACTTGAAAAAACAATTGTAAATATAATTCTGCAGTTATATAAAGTGTTTGTGGTTTTCCCAATTAGGCTTCCAAGATAAATGTTATGTTATGTGTATCTTTTTGATTCTGTGTTTTAATGAATAAGTTAAAAGTGGTTTTAAATTGTTAAAAGTAATCAATACTGATTCACCCCCTCTCAGTATTGTCCAATATTCCAACAATTAGTATCATAGAAGGATCCTTCACTACAGTATAAACTAATGGAAGGGAGATCCTATTAAAAACCACTGGAAGGGATATCATATTAAGAACAACTATGGATCATCAAGAATGGTTATCTGCTAACAAACCTCCATTATTTACAAGAAATAATTATGCATTTTGGAGTGTAAGAATGAGATGCCATCTAATGTATTTTTGATTCAAAATTTGGAGTTCTATTGAGAAAGGCTATAAAATATCACACAACCTACCTATAGATAGAGTTGAACTAGATGAGTATGAATCCAATGCAAAAACTTTGAATACAATTTTGAAAGGATTACCGGGTTTAGTGTTTGTTAAAGTCATGCAATGTAAGACATCCAAACTATTAGATTTTTATCATTTTAGACAATATTGTCTTAGGATCTTATCTGAGAGAATAAAATGCACAACAATCAATGACAAGAGACAATAGACACAGATTTTCCTCGGGGAAACCATAAAGGAGAAAACCCCGCAACTTCCTCAGAGATAGAATAAGCACCAATGGCAGCAGTAAAACCCAAAGATAGTAAGATGATCTCTGACAGCTGTTCTTTCTCTTATCCCAGCTCCTTATCTCTCAGTCATGTGCTACAACTGAGTGTGAGTGACTGTGTGTTAAATAGAGAGGCTCACTCTCTATTTATACTAGTTTCTGACTTAACAATAACTTACCAGGGCCGACTTCTCTAGGAGAGTCTAATAACCCTAGTGCCCTGAAACTGTGGGGACTTTGACCCATGATCAACTAGGAGGGTTAACCTCTATGAATTTAAATGACTTATTTACATTATTGAGTCTCCCGATAGTAACATCGGGGTCTAATCAAATACAATATATGAAATACATAAGTGAATACATTCCAAAGTTACAAATACATCAACACTCCCTCTTAACTAGGAAGGTATTCTCTTGACACAATTCATCAGCACAAGTCTTCTTCTTTGGATCAAGTATGGATCATCATCAATGCTGGATCATCACTATATTATCACCAAAGTTGGATCATCAATGGATCATCATTGGATCACCATCAAAGCTGGATCATCATTGGATCACCATTAAAGCTAGATCATCACTGGATCATCATCAAAGTTGCTTCTGCTATCTTGATCAATTGGTACTATCTCTCAATTCTAATCGTCATAGGAAGTTCTACAGAGCCAGCCCTTTTTCATGCTGGTTGTAGGCCTAGCCTCCATGTAGGTCTTCATCTTCTTTAGCACTTATATCTGACCCAGTCAGAAGGGCCCACCCAACACTTACATTTGACCATGGGAGGAACACATCCACCACCATGTCAGAAAGGCATGCCCAACACTCACATCTGACCATGGGAGGAACACATACACCACCATGTCAGAAAGGCCCAGCACTCACATCTTACCATGGGATGCCCAGCTTGCCACCATGTTAGAAAGGTTCGTCCAACACTTATATTTGACTATGGGAGGTCCATCCTGCCACCATGTCGGAAAGGATCAACACTCACATTCGAACATGGGAGGCTTAGACTTCCACCATGTCAGAATGGCTCTGCACTTACATCTGACCTGGGAGGCCTAGCCTTCCACGATGTCAAAATGGATCTGCACTTACATCTAACCAATGGAGGCCCAACCTGCCACCATGTCAGAAAGGTTTTGCACTTACATATGACCATGGGAGGCCCATCCTGCCACCTTGTCTGAATGGCTCTGCACTTACACCTGACCATGGGAGGCCCATCCTACCACCGTGTTGGAAAGGATCTACACTTACATATGACCATGGGAGGCCCAACCTACCACCATGTCAGAATGGCTCACGAACTCATCACTTCCCCTTGGAAGGAACCTCGATTTGGAGAACACCAAGCTTCTCCCTGAAGTACTCAAAATTCACTCTGGCCAATGGCTTGGTCAACACATCAGCTATCTGCTTGTCCGTCACAACATACTGGAGCTTCACTGCTCCTTTCTGCACCATATCCCTGATATATTGATATTTGATCTCGATATGCTTCAACTTGTCATGGAACATCGAGTTCTCTGACAACTTCACACAACTCTGGTTGTCGCAATATATACAAGTAGCATCCAACTAGAGATCAAATAAATTAGATAATAGCTCCCTCAGCCACACTGCCTCACAACTAGCCGAACAAGCTATGACATACTCTGCTTCAGCTGTACTCAGTGCCACACAAGACTGCTTCCTACTAAACCAAGAGATCACACTTGATCCCATACTGAAGCAACACCCTAAAGTGCTCTTCCTATTGAAAGCACTGCCTGCCCAATCTGAATCAACATAACCTTCCATGTTAATCTTTTGATTCGCCTCATACTTGAGCCCATAAACAACTGTACCCTTTAGGTACCTCAGAATATGCTTTGCAGCAATCGGGCGAACATGTCTCAGATCCGTCAGGAACTAGCTCAATGTTTTCATAGTAAATAAAATATCTGGTATTGTATTCATCAGGTACATCAAGGACCCAATCATCTGACGATACATCGTAGCATCAACTGACTCTAATGAAGCATCACTCAATAGCTTCAGGTCCGATGCCATAGGTGTGGTCATGGCCTTGCAGTCCATCATCTCGAACCTCTTCAAGATCTCTACTGCATACTTCCCTTGTCCCAGGGAGATCCCATTTGTACTCTTCCACACCTCCATGCCTAGAAAGTAGTGCATCATACCCAAGTCCTTCATCTCAAAATCGGCAGCAAGATTCTTCTTTGTATCAACAAGCAACCCATCCACACCTGTTACAAACATATCATCTACATACAGTAGGAGTATCACTGGGTTCCCTTCTTCAACCTTGTAGTAAAGGTTGGAATCTGCTTTACTCTTAGTAAAGCCCAAACTGGATAAGAAGCTGTCAATTATGCCATACCATGTCCTGGGTGTCTGTTTCAAACCGTATAGGGCTTTCTTCAATTTACACACATGAGTCTCCCTATCATGTGTATCAAAACTGAGTGGCTGCTCCACATACACTTCCTCTTCCACTACAACATTCAAGAAAGTAGTCTTGACATCCATTTGGTGTATCTTCCATTTCATTACTGCAGCCAGAGAAAGTACTGATCTGATGGAAGTGTATCTGGCTACAGGTGTAAAGGTTTCTTCATCATCTATTCCTTCTTTCTGGGAGAAGCCACGAGCCACAAATCTTTCTTTATGTTTCCCTATGCTACCATCTACAACATGCTTGATCTTGTAGATCCACTTGGAAGTCACAACAGACTTCCCCTCTGGTCTAGGGACAACATCAAAGACATCATTCTTCATGATCGACTGGTACTCCTCGATTATAGCATCCTTCCATTCTTACTTCTCTGTCGCTTCTTCATAGTTGGAAGGTTCTTTATGTTGATGTATATGTAACTTCGGAATGTATTCTTCTATGTATCTTATGTATTGTAACCCGATGTTTATTCCGGGATGTTTCTATTATGTATTTGAGTCATGTGATCATGCCCCGATGTTCCGATCGGGAAGATTAATAATGTAAACAAGTCATATCAAGTCATTAGGTAAGTCCCCACAGTTTCGGGGCACTTGAGTTATTATACACTAATTAAGGTGTAGGCTCGAGTAGTAATTATTAGGTTGAGCCTACGTGTGAAAAGGCAATTCAAGTGAACGGATGAATATAAATAGAGAGTGAGAGTCTCTCTATTTATCACTTGTGAAATACATCACTTGCTCTCCCAAGTGTGGTGCACTACTGGAGAAGGAAATTTTGGGACTAGACAGAAGACAGAAGACTACTGCTGTTTTGGGAGATCTCTTACTGTTTTGGTGTTGATTCTATCTTAGAGGAAGTTGCAGGGTTTTCTCCTTTATGGTTTTCCCTGAGGAAAACTCTTTGTGTCTCTTGTCTCTTGTGATGTGCTTGTGTTTTATTGCTGTGCTTGTTATTCTCTCAGTGAAAAGATCCTAAGATCATAATGATAGCTTAAATGTGATGAAAAACTAACATGGTATCAGAGCTAACCTGAGAAGAAGACATTGTGCAACTACAAGAACTAGGGCTTCCTATTTTGTGGATCTTCCTCCACAGATTTTCAGCAAAAGTATGCTAAGATGACTCCCCATTGAAGGGTGCATCTTTCTATCGATGCGGAATTCAATCTCAAGCATTTTTAGTTTCGATGTGGAAATTAGGTCTTTCTACAGAAGAGGAATTTTTGAGTGAGACCAGCATAGGGTTATTCTCCTCATCAAAACCAAAGTTTAGAGACCTGGATCAAGAAATTTGGTTGGGTGAAACTCCAGGAAAGTCAAACCCTAGTTTCACCCTGAGCTAGGAGAAACCCTAAATACTAAAACTGCTAAGTTTTGGTACAGTCGCTATATTTCGAGATTGGTGAAGTCTCAGAAGCTAAAAATGCAGGGGCTGAATATAAAATCCTGATGAAGCTTGTGTCCAAAAATTAGACTCAGATTCACTGTACTCCAGGAGATATGATCTCTCCAAGTTAGGGTTCCAGCCTCTTCCAGAATTCATCCCTAAACAAGACATCTGGGGAGATCTGAAATATCTTGAGCTACAGAGGTCCAAATGGAATTCCTGAAGATTTTCTGAAAAAGGGCACGGACTTTAATTTCTATGGTCCGAATATCAGACTCAAAAGATGAACCAGTGACACGTGGCATGCCGTACAACTTCGCTGTTCTGAACAGTCCTGTAACAGGTCACCTTGGGAAAAGGATCATAAATCCCAAATGGTGAAACCAATTCTGATGAAACCTATGGTTTTGGATCAGGGACATGTGAGGTTACCTCAGTGAGAAATTTTAGACACAGAGGATCAGTAATTTCGGAGATATCACAGAAACAGTAACAGGCATTTCTGTAGAAGAAATCAGTAAATTAGGGCTTCCTGTTTCGGGAGCTTCCCTCCACTGTTTTCAGAAAAAGAGTACATTGGACAGCTCCATTTGAAGAGATCTATATATTTTTCCAATCAGATCTAAAAGTTTCCAAGTTTTGAAAATTAGGGTTTCTATGACAAACCCTAGATCAGCGAACTCCGGGCCAAGGACAGACACCTCAAATCGGTAAGATCTAATCTTTTGTATTTCCATTTGAGGTTCTCATTTCAATATGATCTATCACAATAGCTTGATGATAAGCTTGGAGAAGTTGACAACTTCCAAGCATAGAAGTATTTGATCTCTCTGAAGAAACTGGATTGGACACCTACATGAGTATAGAGGTTCCAGTTTCAGAAGGAGACGAGGCCAAAGAAGACATCATGCTCATGCTGCAGAGGATGATGAACCATCCAGAAAGAGATCCATATATGAAAGTGAAGATTCTTCAAGCGAGGATGAATATGTTCTAATATCAGTTCTCACATGTAACATTACTCTGGAAATGATGATTGTCTTATAGACAGTGGGGCTTCCAAACATATGACGGGATTCAAGGAATCCTTTGTAAGACTGTCAGACATGAATCACCTCACAAGGTGAAACTAGGAGATGACTACCAATATCCAATAAAAGGTAGTGGGAAATCTTCATACAAGCTAGACTCTGGTAAGTCTCTAACAATGAAAGAAGTATTGGTTGTTCCAGGACTTAAGAAGAATCTTCTATCCATTTCAGCCTTGGATGCAAAAGGAATGTGGGTTGCATTCATCGATGGTCAAGTCATCATGTGGCCAAAAGGAAAGAAAATTGATGATGCGGTAGTGATTGGAGAACAAAAAGGAGGCTTGCACAAATTGAAGGGTCATCCAGAACAAGCCTTGATCCATGATACGGTAGAGCCAAATGAGCTTTGGCATAGAAGGCTTGCACATGTGCACTACATAGCACTACCTAT
>LPNX010321883.1:16343-89904 GCA_001517045.1 Pseudotsuga menziesii
TCATGAGTGCAGTGACATCATTGATGCAGAACCTTCCAGCCACCAAGAAGAAAGGGAAGATCAGTTCAAGAAGAATGATGTCTGGGCGTAGTATCGAGACCTGAAGAGAATTTCATAGTTCCATCATGCAGTAGATGGAAACATCGTGGGATACAAAGAAAGATTCGTAGCATGAGGCTTCTCATGAAGAGAAGGCATAGTCTACAAAGAAACACTTACAGCTAATAGAAGTGAAGTCACATGACATGCATAATCATGTGTGCAAATGAAAGAAGGATTTGTACGAGTTCAGAAGACACCCATGGGATAACGCATGAGCTTGATGAATATCTTAACCTTTGCCACAAGGTTGATAGAGGATGACAAGCTCACAGATGGGTGCAAGATGAACTTTTGAAGAAGTTCAAGATAGAGGATCTTAGTATCCAATGATCCTAGATGGACACTACTTGTCACTCCAGTACAGAATGTTTCAGTGCATAGAGTATGGAAGACAGAGGGAGTATGATGCTCCGCTTCAGAGGGAGTGATTGTAGAAGATCCTGAGGTTCGACATGGTACGACAGGATGGGAAGATTACTGATGATTCTAGGCTTTACTGAGAGTAAAGTGGACTTCAACCTTTGCATCAAGGTTGAAGACAGAAGACCAGTGATGCTCCTGTTATGTGTCGATGCACTATTGTTCTAGGCATGGAGGTGTGGCAGAGTACAGATGGGATCTTCCTTGGACAAGGGAAGTATGCAGTAGAGATCCTGAAGAGATTCAGGATGATGGACTGCATGACCACACCTATGGCATCGAACCTGAAGCTATTGAGTGATGCTTCGTCAGAGTCGGTTGATGCTACAATGTATCGTCAGATGATTGGGTCATTGATGTACCTGAAAAACATGAGACCAGACATTTGCTTTGCTGTGAACACCTTGAGCCTGTACTTGACAGATCCGAGAAGTGTTCACTTGATTGCTGCAAAGCATATTCTGAGGTACCTAAAGGGTACAATTGATTATGGGCTCAAGTACGATGCGAATCAGAAGATTAACCTGGAAGGTTATGTTGATTTAGATTGGGTAGGTAGTGCCATCAACAGGAAGAGTACTTCGGTATGTTGCTTCAGTATGGGATCAGGTGTGATATCTTGGTTTAGCAGGAAGCAATCCTGCGTGGCACTGAGTACGGCTGAAGCAGAGTATGTCGCAACTTGTTCAGCTAGTTGTGAGGAAGTATGGCTACAGAAGCTACTGTCTGATATATTTGATCTCCAGTTAGATGCTACTTGTATACATTGTGACAACCAGAGTTGCGTGAAGTTGTCAGAGAATCCAGTGTTTCATGACAAGTCGAAGCATATCGAGATCAAGTATCACTATATCAGGGATATGGTGCAAAGAGGAGCAGTGAAGCTCCTGTATGTTGCGACGGAGGAACAGATAGCTGATGTATTGACGAAGCCATTGGCTAGGCTGAAGTTCGAGTACTTCAAAGAGAGACTTGGTGTTCTCCAGATCGAGGCTTCCTCCCAGAGAAAGTGATGAGACCCATAGCCATTCTGACATGGTGAGAGGATTGGTTCCTTCCATGGTCAGATGTAAGGGCTGAGCCATTCTGTCATGGTGAGAGGATTGGTTCCTTCCATGTCAGATATGAGTGCTGAGATCCATAGCCATTCTGATGAGTAGGTCAGTAGTATAAGGGCTGAGCCATTCTGTCATGGTGGTAGGGTTGCTCCCTTCCATGTCAGATATGAGTGCTGGCCATTCTGTCGAGCAGGACAGATGTAAGAGCAATTGCCATTCTAGGAATGGAGGCACCTGGTCAGTTACCAGGAACACTCAGTGTAAGAACTGAGTAGCCATTCTGATGTGATAGAGGGATGTGTTCCCACTTGGTCAGATGTAAGGGCTGAACCATTCTGCTCATGGCTAAAGGATTAAGTTCCTTCCATGTCAGATGTGAGTGTTGGCCATTCCGACGAGCAGGTCGGGTGTAAGGGAAACTGCCATTCTCTAGGAGAATGGAGGCGCCTGGTCAATTACCAGGTAGCTCAGTCGAGGAGGACTAGGGGCCATTCTGATATGATTGTTGGGATGAGTTCCCCTCATGATCAGATATGAGTGCATGCCCTTCCATCATTGTGAGAAGGATGTGTTCCCACCTGGATGGATGTAAGTGCTGAGCCTTGTCACAGATGATAGTAGGTGTGTCCTATCATGCTGGCGACTGTAAGTGCTATGCCATTTCACAGATGATAGTAGGTGTGTCCTATCATGCTGGTGACTGTAAGTGCAGTGCCTTTTCACAGATGGTATTAGGTGTGTCCTATCATGCTGGTGACTGTAAGTGCAGTGCCTTTTCACAGATGGTAGTAGGTGTGTCCTACCATGCTGGTGATTGTAAGTGCATAGCCTTTTCACAGATGGTAGTAGGTGTGTCCTACCATGCTAGTGATTATAAGTGCTGAGCCTTTCCACAGATGGTAGTAGGTGTGTCCTACCATGCTGGGGGAGGTGAGTGCTGTGCCTTTCCACAAATGATAGTAGGTGTGTCCTATCATGCTGGTGGTTGTAAGTGCTGAGCCATTTCACAGATGATAGTAGGTGTGTCCTATCATGCTGGTGAATGTGAGTGCTGGGCCTTTCTGATGGGATTGTAGTTTACTACATGATCAGATGTGAGTGCTGGGCGTGCCTTTCTGACGAGCAGGTCAGATGTAAGTGCTGGGCGAAGACCTACATGAGGGTAGGCCTACAACCAGCATGAAAAAGGGCTGGCTCTGTACAACTTCCTATGATGAGAAGAATCATGAGATAGCACCAGTGTTGATCTAGATCGAGTGATGATCCAGATCCAGTAATGATGATCCAGCAGTAATGATCCAGATCGAGTGATGATCCAGATCCAGTCTAGTGATGATGATCTAGATCGAGAGATGATCCATATCTAGTGATGATGTTCGATGATGATCTAGATCGAGAGATGATCTAGATCCGATGATGACTTGAAGACGAAGATGACTTGAAGATGAGATGATCCAGTTGAGATAGAGAAGAAGACCAGTGCTGAAAATTGTGTCCAAAGAATACCTTCCTAGTTAAGAGGGAGTGTTGATATATATGTAACTTCAGAATGCATTCTTCTATGTATCTTATGTATTGTAACCCGATGTTTATTCCAGGACGTTTCTATTATGTATTTGAGTCATGTGATCATGCCCCGATGTTCCGATTGGGAAGATTAATAATGTAAACAAGTCATATCAAGTCATTAGGTAAGTCCCCACAATTTCGGGGCACTTGAGTTATTATACACTAATTAAGGTGTAGGATCGAGTAGTAATTATTAGGTTGAGCCTACGTGTGAAAAGGCAATTCAAGTGAACGGATGAATATAAATAGAGAGTGAGAGTCTCTCTATTTATCACTTGTGAAATACATCACTTGCTCTCCCAAGTGTGGCGCACTACTGGAGAAGGAAATTTTGGGACTAGACAGAAGGCAGAAGACTACTGCTGTTTTGGGAGATCTCTTACTATTTTGGTGTTGATTCTATCTTAGAGGAAGTTGCGGGGTTTTCTCCTTTATGGTTTCCCCGAGGAAAACTCTTTGTGTCTCTTGTCTCTTGTGATGTGCTTGTGTTTTATTGCTGTGCTTGTTATTCTCTCAGTGAAAAGATCCTAAGATCATAATGCTAGCTTAAATGTTATGAAAAACTAACACTTTATCAATGATGTCACATAATATGGCTGCATAATTGAAGCATGACCTTGTTCTTTTCCTCTCTTTGTGCATTTCTTCTGGAGCCCCATATCTTTCTGCACCTTGGATAGCCTCTTGTACCCATGGAGGTTTCCTCTTGTGAGAATTCTTCTCTTGGGGTGGATCTACAGGTTCCTAGGGTTATTCTATTTCTCAATCTTCATCTTGATTTGCATCATTCATAGTTGTATCTTGAATTCAGGGTAATTTTGTTTCTTCAGAGTCTTCAACTGGTCTCTTTCTGGATTTGTTGTAAGCTGAATCTTCGTCGAATTTGACATCTCTGCTAATGTCAATATTCTTGAATCCTGGGAAGTATATTCTGTAAGCTTTGGAGCTTTCACTATATCCCACAAATATACCCGTCTTTCCAGAAGGATCTAACTTTGTCCTCTTTTCTTTTGGAATGTGTATGTACACTAGACAACCGAATATTCTAAGATGGATGACCTCTGGTTTCTTGCCGGAGAAGACTTCTTCAGGTGTCTTGTTCTCGAGTACTCTGTGTGGAGTATGGTTATGTATGATACATTGTTGTCCTGGCAGCTTCTTCCCATAGATGCATGGGAAGATCTTGATCATGAAGCATTGCCCTTGCAGCTTCCATGATCGTTCTATTCTTCCTTTGTGCAACCCCATTATGTTGTGGATTATATGGAGTGGTCAACTCCCTCTTAATCCCTGAATCTCTACATAACTCTTTGAATTCATTTGATGTGAATTCTCCGCCATTGTTTGATCGAAAGGTTTTCATATTCTTTTATGTGTGGTTCGTGATCAAGGCTTTGAATTCATTGAACTTGTTGAATACTTCATCTTTGTTCTTCAAGAAGTATATGCATGTCTTCCTAGAAAAATCATCAATGAAAGAAACATAGTATACATACCCACTCAATGAACTGGATGACATCGGACCGCATACATCGAAGTGGATGATTTCCAAGATTCCTTTGCCTTGCTCTCGCTACTTGGAAATGTCTTTTTTGTGTTCTTTCATTTCACACATCCTTTGCATACACCGTCATGTTTTGTCTGTATTTCTGGAAGACCTTCAACAACTTTTCTTGCAAGTGGTAGTGCTCTATAGTGCACATGTGCAAGCCTTCTATGCCAAAGTTCATTTGGATCTATTGAGTCATGGACCAAGGCTTGTTCTGGTTGGCCCTTTAGCTTGTATAATCCTCCCTCTTGCTCTCCAATCACAACTGCATCATCTATAGTCTTTCCCTCTGGCCACATAAGAACCCATCTACAAATGCAACCCTTATGCCTTTTGCATCCAATGCAGATATGGAGAGGAGATTCTTCTTTAGTCCTGGTACAAACAAGACATCCTTCATCTTCATAGGCTTTCCAGAGTCTAGCTTAAAGAAGGATTCACCACTACCTTTTATTGGATACTGGTAGTCATCCCCAAGTTTCACCTTGTGAGGTGACTTATGTTCAGACATTTTCACAAAGGATTCTTTGAATCTCGCCATATGTTTGGAAGCCCCACTGTCTATAAGCCAGTCATTACTTCCATGTATGATAGTTCCAGTGAGAGCAGAAATCAAAACATATTCATCACTTGAAGAATCATCACTTTCTTGTTTGATTCTCTTTATATAAGGTTCATCATCCTCTGCAGCATGAGCACGATGTCTTCTCTTGTTTCCTTTCTTTTTTTGAGAGCTATTCTTATTCTTGGGACAATCTCTTGCAAAGTGTCCTCTTTCATCACATGTAAAGCGTCTGTATTTAGATATATCTTTGTTAGATTTTCTAGAGTTATATTTTTGGTTAGAATGCTTACCTTTGGGATGATGATAGTCCCTCTTGGTTTTCTTGGAGTGTACTGTGAGAGCTTGATATTCAGTTCCCATCTTTTTTTTCTCGGGCTACTATCCGAGCTTCTTCTTGTGAGCATTCCTCCCGCAGTCTATTGAAGGTGACTAGCTTTCTTTTAGCACAAATCCCTTGAATTAAGGAGTCCCATGACCTAGGGAGACCATTCAAGGTGGTCATCACAATTTCTGCATTCTCCACTTCTTCATCCACTGCTTCACGTTGGTCTTTGATCTGGGAGACCCTTGTAAAGTATGACTGTATGGTCTCTACATTCTGGATCTTCACATTATTTAACTGGTTCCTCAAAGTAATATTTTGGTTTATGTTCTTCCTGTTGGCAGGGGTTTTGGTAAGTGAGTTGCGCAGCGTCGCGGCAGTTACGCAAGCTCACGCGGTACCGCGCAAGTCCAGATCAGCGCGATGGGCGTAAGAATAATCGCTTTGAATATTTTATATATTATTTGACCAAGTTTTGTTGCAATAGGTCATTAGCGGTTATAACTTAGTTAGAAGTGGACCCTCAATGTAAAGGCACAAGCCTATTTATATATCTAGTTTTGCAAGTAGATAGGGAGAAGGAGGATCATATGATCATCACAGGAGAATCGCATCAGAGGATAATTATCACATAAGGTCTAGTGCAATCTGGTTTTTGAAGAATTTCCTATGTATCTGTGATTTATCTAGGTTTTCCTGATGTATGCAGTCTCCGGTTTTGGAGAAGAATTGTGTAATTTGGATCCTTTGCACAAGATTAATATGATATGATAGTTGTTGCACAAATATTGTTTGTTATCCCTGCTGCGATCTGATCTGTTATGATGTTGCGGCCTGTTTTGTTATGATGTTGCTATGATTTAGTATCTTTTTGCTATATTGACGCGATCTGTTTTAAAGTCTGTTATGTTCTGTTGCACTATGAGTTGATATGTTTTATGAACAATCTTGTGGTATTAGCGATATTGTGACAACTATATGATGTTGTGGAAATGAATCAATAATGACTGCATAGTTCTGGATGCTCTCTGCAAGTTGTGGAAATGACCTAAAGTCAACTGCAAAGCTTTGGATCTAGCAGTTATGGTGTCTCCCCATTGGATCCCCACATCCTCCGTCCCCACTGCCGGAAACTTGGTTCCGATAGCTTTCCCTTGAAAATCTCGGGTGAGACTTCATCCACTCCATGGATGTTGCTGGGCAGGGAAAAACCTATCTGGGATGGTGCTCAGGGAGATTGCGTTGGTTGGGTGTCGACAGAGTGAGAACCCCTGTCGGCGAGGCTTTGTTGGTGGGTTTCACCAACAAATGGTTTGGGCGAGTGGGTTAGACCAATCTGGATTATTGGGGCTCATCAATATGCCTCATTTTGGGCGATTGAATGAAGCCCATGCATGTGTAAAGAAACTATTGGTTGTTTTCATGGAGGGACACTGTGGTTGAATACGTCAATCCCTGTTACAGTAGATTTGATCACAAGCATCACAGGCTTACCGAAGGTCAGGGAATATCTGATGTAGTATATGCTCAGGAGGGATACTGATAAAAATCTTGCTAAGCAGCTGAAGGAGCACTTTGGCTTACAACGTGACGACCGTGCTTATCGCATCGATAACATTAACTCACAGGAAGTGCAAATAGACGCAAGGATTCTGGCGAGCAATGTCTTTTAGGGAAATCGACCAGTCCAATGCAATTTGGGTGTTGTCACTTGCACCCAGAAGTGCGTTGAGGGAGTGCAGATGAATTGGTCTTTATTTTTGCTAAACCACTTGTTAGAAGACGCTATTGCTGCTTAGACTGGGCGGCCATTTTCATATAGTTGGTTGTTGATTCTTATTTCCCTCGTCGCCTGGATGGAACCTGAAGACTACCAACCAATGGAGGTTGATGCGGCGAAGGTGCGACGAGGTGCACGGTATCAGAACTTATGGTGGGTTGAAGAGCCTAGTCGACAGGTGGACAATGCCATTCACTTTTGGGTTTATTGGGAAGCATTGCTAGCCACAGCCATTGCCATTCCTCAAGTCTCTCCTTATGTCATGACCAAGTATCAACGGATCGTTTGATTTTCCATCGGGCCCCACTATATCTACATTCAGGCACGGCAGGACCCCGACCGGTAGTGGCTACCTTTGCCTTACAAAGTCACGACAAAATAATTGGATGCCATTGTCCAAGAGTGGTCGATGGAGTGGCGAAACCCGGTGAGTCAGGAGTGTTGTTCAGGATTAAACACCCTTGTAACCTAGGGTCTGGGGTTACCAAATTACTTCTAACCTTGCAGACAATTAGGTTTAATAAAGTATAGAAAGGAAATAGGAAGAAATACTTGACTCACCCGATTACCGACGGTTTATCCAAGCTTGATCTTCTTCCGCTCTGCTTCTCTCCAAAGCTTCCAGGGATGGACCTCCTTCACCTGCAAAGAGCAAATTCTCCAAGTACAATCTTATACATGTATATATAACAAGTTAGATAAACAATATATCTAGTGCATAATCGAATATATTCATCAACCATAATACATGAAAGAGAATTAACACAATGTTGGAAGAATAATTCTCTTTATTAATAATCAGTGAATGAGATAAGAGTACAACCCATCGCCTGAGACAAGGATTCCTCTGAAACCAAAGGACTCTGAGTTTTGCTGCTCCAAGAATTCTGAAGATATACCACCAGCATAGCTTTGCTCTCCAAACTTGATTGATTAATGCCCTCCCCAAGGCCTCTATTTATACTTTGGGAAATAGAGTGGTTTCAAAGGTTGAGGAGGTTGAGATAGTTGGGGTGGTTAATGATTAAGGCCCAACTAATCTCCATTAATCATGATTTATTTTTTTTAATGTTGAATCAATATGTACGCAACTATTAATATAGGCAACCCACGTATGACACGCGAGTTGCTTAAAGGAAACCTGCGTATGTTGATGTATGCGGGTTGAAATGGAGATAGTCGCATATAGTACGTGAGTTGTCAATGGGAATAGTCGCGTACGTACGTGAGTTGCAATGAAGATAGTCGAGTACGCCATTCAACTCTTAGAAAAATAATATGGCAAGCTGGTTGAAGGGTAAATGCATCTCATGTCATGCCCATCTATAATGTTTTGGCAAAATTCAATCCTAAGATGTCTTTTTGTGTACCAACATAAGGAATGTCGGCACTCAGATGGAGAAGTGCGATTTGGGTTTATAATAGATGCCCTGTAATGTGTGAGGTCAGAGGGAAATGATGGCTGAAATACATTATAATATTTATCTTGGAGAACTCAGAAGTCCAATGGAGCAGAGGTAGTACCTGAAACAAATAGATAATAATGTCATATACAAAGTCATATCTGAGGATGCTATGTTCAATATACTAAAACACTAGCTCCTTTACAATATTTGAGTACATCATATAGTACGGGTACAAGACCATGTATATTACAAAGGTGGATCGAAGCCACAATATAAAATAATGATGAGTCTTCAAACATCTGGAAGCTGTGTAAGTGACCACAACATAATCTTGCGCAACTTAGTCCATAGATGTGAAACTAAGGTCTTCGTAAAAAATCCCAAAGAACCAGTACAATCCAATCCATGTGAATAGATATTATTGAAGTCGAACATGGATAGAATTCAACAGATTGTCAACCAATAGGTGATAATCGACAACTTAAGCAAAGGAATTCACCAATAATGAAAGTGAATCCTAAGGTACGATCGTCAAAACTCTAGGTCTTCGTCGTCAAGAAGTGTTGATGCAGAACCATACTGTGATAAGGAAGGCAATAGATCCTCCAACGGATCACAAGAGTGACTAGGAACTGGGTAAAGGAAGGGAGACACAAGTAGTAACAGATACAACAATGATGGAATCAAGATATAGATCAAATACAGGGTTAAGTCCTTAAACAGTGAGCATGACACAGAGATGACCCAAGGCATCTTTTAACTTTATAGATAGTACAACTAGACTTATCTGCCATGTAGGAGACATGATCAGATTCCCCAGGTAGAACTGATAAGAGGAGGAGTAAGAAAATCGAAGTAATAGCTGAACTGAAAGTGAACATTGAGACATGAGTATCGAAAAAGACAAAGAGTGCTATGTTCAAGGAGGACATGCTGCCATTGACTGAGAACTAAAAGAAAACTTCTTCCTTACCTTCCCTGTTAAATTTTAACGAGTCCAGGAAAGTCAACTCGAGTCTCTCTTCATTTTTTGACAAGCTTGCAGAGAAGAGGGAATAATGCTTGATAGTGTCACTAATTCGTGGATTTTATGAGCCCGAACGAGTACATGCTCACTTGGTGTTTTCATGTTTAGAGAGTCTGAAAACTCCAAAGAAGACTCCAGGGGAGTCCTTTTTCATCCAATTTAGTCTCCTGAGGCCAAAAAAGTATAAAACATACCACAGAAGAACTCTCTTAACTTCCGTAGAAGAAAAGGTGAACCTTTTTCATACTTAGTCATGGAGGTCCAAAAAAGGTTAAATTACCACCTACCCAACGCTCCTTCGAGAGCAACATATAGCTTGAGTTTTACGAGTGTGAAGGAAAGCAAGATCACTTGGAAAGATCCATTTGAGTATGAGAAATGGGGCTTACAACAATAAAGTCGATGCTTTGTTCTTGGTGTTTAATGAGCATGACAAAGACAAAAAGTACACTCGAAATCTTTTTCATGTTTAGGTCCAGAGCATGAAAAAGAGAAATATGAGATCATACCGGGAGTTCCTTTTCCATAAGTTTAGTCCCTTAGGTCTGGAAAAGTAGTAAACTTGTACCTAAGAATACTCTTCTCAATTCCGTAGAAAAGAGAGTGATCCTTTCTCGTTATATTCCACATGGTCTGAGAAAGAGATAACCTACCACCAATGTGGATGCCCATTCACATATTCTTAACAAGCTTGAACGGACAAGTTTACTCAGCAATCAAGTCTGTTTTGAGGAGTTAGACCTGGGCCTAAAGAAACTCCATAAGGGCGGGGATTCCTATAAAGGGATAGCTTGTAAAAAGAGACCAAAATGAGGCTCAATTTGGCGTGAAAAATAGCCAAAAAGATTCCCCTGGACCTATGATAGTTGCAGCATGAGTATCAAAAAACAATAAGTAGGTTCTAAATGAGGATACTCATGGGAGGATAGTCCTATTCATGGAAGAACAATGGTAAAAACAAGGAACCAATGGTTAAAGATACCATAGTCCGTGGTCGAAGTGCTAATACTAGGATCAAGATGGATTAGGTATAAATGCAGAATGCATGTGAAATGACCAAACACTATCCTATATGAGCGAAAAACAACTTAAAAACGACCATAAACCTGTCACATGGAAGAAAATATATGGCATTAGTTTAAAAATTATGAACTATAGGGAAAAAACCCACTTTGAAAATAAATTTTCTATAAATAGTTCAAAATATGAATAAAAAACTCACCATTTGATTTTTAACCATAAAAGACAAGTTTTACCTCTACCTTTGATTGCTTGTTGTGGACGATTCAGTGGACCATTCCCAAAACCGCAAGTGTCAGGTAAAACTGCACTCCATGCTCTTTCATTTGATCCAATCAATTGTCAATTTGAAGCCCTAATTTCATGTTTTCAAGCGCCCTCAAATCAAAGACGATGTGTACGTGGGTATGGTATGTTAATAGTCATGTACACGTGTTCTGTATGCGGGTTGCTCAAAAGATAGTTGCGTATAGTACACGACTTGCCTAAAAGACAGTCGCGTACGTTGCGCAAGGTATAAAAACAATGTATAGGGTCAAAAAATTCAAATTTTATATGAATCTAATAGTTTGCAATTGCTGGTTTATTAGATTGAAAGATGGTGCTTGAGTGGAGGGAGAGGGAACATGAAGACATGGACCAAGAAGCTCTTCAAGATGGCCCCATAGTGAATGTTTTACGTCAAAGTGGGTTATTAAAGTTTTTCTGTGCCTCACCTATGCGGGAAAATGTCCGCCTCTTAGAGTTTTTGATAAACTATTGGGATCATGATCTGGGCATGTTTGACCTTAAAGGTGAGTTTTTAGAGATTACATCGGAGGATGTCTATTTTATTTTCGGTTTATCACGATGGGGAGCTCTGGTGAACTTAGAAGGTACCGACAGAGGCGGTGACCCTCTAAGTGTATAGAACTATATAGACATATACTACGAGCCAGGCACTCCAAAGAGGGGTAGTTGCATCCCTATTGTTCACATTCACAACTTTCCTTTGCATGTATTGGTGAGCACTATGGTGAGGGTTGCAAGGTAATCAGCACTTCACCTTGCAACTCGGAACCAAATGAGACTAGCAGTAGACTGTATGTAGGGAGCCCTATATGACTGGTGCTCGGGAGTGATCCCGATAATGAGAAAACAACTCTCTGACTGCAAAAGAGGTAGGAGGAATAATTTTGGTTATTCCAACATGTTAGTAGCCTTTTTCTTTGAGAGAGTGTCGGGTTTGAGTCCTACAGTTCCATTTCCAGTTCGTTCTCCCCGTCAACCTAGGCTGATTAGGTGGGGAGATATCTTCCTCCGCCAGGGAGGTGGTGGATCGGTCCAGAGTGTCTATGATGTCGACTTCTACTTTTGGTGGGAGCGACAGTTGCCAGCCTTGGAGCAATTTCCATATGCTGGATTATATTTCCGAGGTGATACCGACCTCGTCCTCTCTCTAAGAGGAGCATGGGGAGAGTTAGGTAATTTTTATTTTCAATTTTTTTTTAAATTTTTATGAATTTTAAGTATATAGATATATACATATGTATAAGAGTTCTAATCCTTTTAAAAATGTCAAAATGCAGATATTGGACCAGTCCGCCCTGCTGGGTATGCGCGCATGTATGTGCATCCTATTTTGGGAGAGGACCAGGGTTTGATTAGGTTTCTTGAGGGGAAGCTGGACATGCTTACCTAGAAAGTACCTACCTTATAGATTGATCACATCCATGCCATCATGCAAGAGATAGTGGTTGGTATACCACCTATATGGATACGCCTTCTGAGGTGGGTAGCCAGAGCAGTACTTGTGTATATAGATGCTGTTGAGGTTGCTGAAGCCGAGGAGGTTGAAGAAGCCCAAGTGCAAGATCAATGGGGGGACCAGGGCGGTCAAGCTTAGACCTAGGAGCATTTTATGGACTTTGATCCATGTTTTGTATATTTTTTGTATATTATACAGTTATGACTGGATATGAGGATCAGAGACTCGACCTATCTATATGGACATATATTCACACACACACACACGCACACACACACATATATATATATATTGCTGGTTTATTTACAAATGTTTTTAATGTGTCTGCTGTATATTTTTATGTAAAATGTGTTAAATGCCAATCCAAGATATAATTAGCATATGCATCAGTTAATTAATTTTGATTTCTTGGAATATGATTAAATGTAATGAACTCAAAATTCCTTTCCAATAACCTAACTTGCATAAACTGACGTAATAGAATAGGGTTTCGCACCTGATAAGCCTGATTGAGCGGGTCCGCACCTGATAAGCTTGATTGAGCTAGGAAAAACACCAGTTGAGAGTCTCGTTGGACTTCCAGCTGAGTGATACCATGTGACAAAGCATGCCATAAAAGCTCAATGACGACCCTGTATCATAGTGACATTATTGGTAACATGACCTAAGCAAGCGCCTCCTGAGGCAACTAACTGTCCTAAGGGCGAATAAATGACCCATGCAGCTGAAGCCAAATTACAAGTGTGGTGACTAGCACCATCAGTGAAACCTACGAACCACTCAGAAGACATCTGTAACAACCAGTAGATGGTATAAAAAACACAAACCGACGACCTATTGTACATAAAAATACATACAATAAAATACAGGAAAAAGTGCTAAGCCTAAGCATAGTACTTTTTCAGGTAGAGCCCATTTCTAGGCTCAGGTAGCTTATTCCCATCGAAATCGATCAATTCATATGCGCCCTTCTTTAACACCTTTGACACGACATAAGGCCCCAACCACATATACCTGAATTTTCTTGCCCCAGGGGTTCTTTGTCTTGGTCCCAGAGCAAAACAAGATCCCCTTTAGAGAAAATCCGAGGCTGGACCGATTTATCGTATTGGATTTTGACCGTATTTTTATGAACTTGGTTTGCTGTTAGCGCATATCTACGCAGTTCATCAAGATGTTCTAAATGTAATAAACGTTCTTCCAGCTCAGTCGTATAAGGTAGCACATGAATAGCAATTCTTAAGGATGGGATTTCACATTCAATCGGGGTAACGACTTCCACTCCATGAATGAGTTGGAAGGGGGAAAACCCTATAGCAGTTTTCACATTGGTCTGATATGCCCAAAGTGCAGGATACATCATGATATGCCAGTTGGAACGGGATGCATTAATAGTACGTTTGAGGATAGTTTTCAAAGTTTTATTAACAGCCTCGACTTGACCATTTGCTTGAGGATAGAATGAAGATGAATGTTCTTGTCTAAATCCTAGCATAGTGGTAAATTCAGTCATCATGCTATTTTGGAAATGACTGTCATGGTCAGTGGCAATCACTTTAGGTATACCGAATTGTGCGATAATTTGATTGAACACGAAAAAAGCTACAGTTTCCCCGTCAGCTTTAAAGGTGGGCATTGCCTCTGCCCATTTTGTAAAATAATCTACAACGACAATGACATATTTGTGCCCCCTAGCCGAGGCTAGGGTACACGTCACGTAATCAATATCCCACTTCATGAAGGGGCCCACTGAGATGACGGGAAATAACGGAGTGGGATGTGACCGCATCTTTCTGGTGTAAAGCTGACAAGGATGAGAGTGCTTCACGGCTTCCACACAATATTTAAATACCATGGGCCAGAAATAACCGGCACGTAATATCTTCTGGGCCATTGCTAACCCAGATAAATGACCCCCACACGCTCCACTATGGGCATCATTTAGGACAATCTCCGCTCCCTCGTGGGTAAGACATCGACGCAAATGGAATCTACCCCCCCTACGATATAAAGTATCTCCTAT
Source organism: Pseudotsuga menziesii (assembly GCA_001517045.1). Lineage (NCBI taxonomy): Eukaryota > Viridiplantae > Streptophyta > Pinopsida > Pinales > Pinaceae > Pseudotsuga > Pseudotsuga menziesii. The sequence continues at coordinate 30,932 of LPNX010321883.1, forward strand.
AATGAGGTAGTTATTGGCATGTAGGCATAGTTTATGTCGTTCTTCCCATGATAAAGCTGCAGGATACTTCAAAGTTAAAAGATAGATAAGTATATCTCCATACCAGGGGTCAGAGGTGGAAATCAAAAAGATATGCTCATCTGGGAATGAGTCTTCTTCAATGGCTACATCTTCTTCTACTGGAAATTTTGCAATGAGCTCAGCAAAAGATAAGGATTTTTTGGATTTGGTGAATTGAAAATCCAAGTCAAACTCTTGGAGAATGACTATCCATTTGTTGAATTTGCCTTCAACTATCCGTCGAGACAAAACATATTGAAAATGATTAACATCCGCCACTACCATTGTAGTCCTCAGTAAGATGTAGTGACGTAACCTCTGAACAACATAAACAACTGCTAAGGCCAACTTATCGATGTGGGAATCCCTAAGTTCAAGTCCGGATAAAGCATGACTTAGATAGTAGATGACATGCTCTTGGAGCTTATCGTCCTCCTAGACTAGGACTACCCCTATGGTCGACTCAGACGCGGCCAGATACAATATAAAATCCCTAGATTAATCTGGCGGACACAATAATGGTGCCGACAACAAAGCTTTTTTTAATGCCTCGAATGTGAGTTGTGCAATTTCATCCCATACAAATGGGGTGTCATGTTTTAACAGGCGCATGAAACCTTTAGTAATCTTGGCATAATTTACAATAAAATGTCAAAGAAAATTGGACTTCCCCTGCAGGCTCTGAAGATGCCTGATAGAACGAGGGGGAGGCATATTTACAATGGCCTAAAATTTCAAAGGATCCCCCTGAATGCCTTTGTTAGAAACAATGAATCCAAGCAGTCTCCCTGACTCGACACAGAAAATGCACTTGTGGGGATTCAAGTGAATTTTATAGTATCTGCATCGTTCAAAAATAAAATGCAATTGATCTGGGTGATCGATCCTCTTATGAGAATGTGCAGGCAGACCATCAAGGTAGGGTTCAACAATGGCCTTAATATCGTGAAAGGCAAAATTCATTTCCCGCTGAAAGGTTTCCCCGGCATTTTTCAATCCAAAAGGAATTTTCTTGTACGTGAAGGTACCCCAAGGACAAATGAAAGATGTTTTATGTTGGTCTTCCGGTTTGATTTGGATTTGATTATATCTGGAGAAATAATCCATAAACGAAAAGACTTCACTTCCTACGCAAGCATCAATAATTCGATCTATAAATGGTGTGGGATAGTTGTCCTTAGGACAGGATTTGTTTAAATCTCGAAAGTTAGTACACACGCGTATGGTCCCTTGCTTTTTATCAATAGGAACAAGGTTGGATACCCATTCTATCAAAGTTATGGGATAAATAAAACCGGCTTTCAACAGTTTCTCCACTTCATCCTTCACTGCCGCCGCTTTACGCAGGTTAACAGGTCTCAACTTTTGCTGAATAGGTTTAGCGTCAGGGTATGTTCATATTTCATGCTCGACTATAGATGGATCAATGCCTAGAATCTCCTCATATAACCAGGCAAAAACGTCACAGAATTCCTTAAACAAGGCCGTATAGATCCCAATCTCCTCAAGAGAGTAGTTTGCGTCGATATGCACATTTTCCACAATGTTAGGATTTACAAAGATGTTGATAGGGATAGTAGCAGAAATATTTTCCATGTTCGCCTTAACAAAAATTCCTTCCCTTGGTAAGGGATCAATGGGCGTATCAACATCGTCTTCCAGTCTCATATGAAACTCCTGGTTCTCTATCCTGCTTAACTCTGGAAGAAAATAGGATTGATGGTGAAGATATTCACAGATCTTATCTTGTTTGCACATGGCTTCATTCGAAGGTAAAACCATATCTAAGCAATCTCTAGAATGCAAAGAGTTTTTTGCCCAAGTAGGCAGATAGGCTTCTTCCAGTTCCTCTGAGACCGTGAGGGGGATCGGAATGGGATCAACAGCGGTATGGGTGATAGCTTGATAAGCCACTTCCGCTGCCAATAAGGGCACATCAGGTTCATGGTGAGAAGGGAGAACCCAAGGATCAGTCCTATTAACAACCGTAGCTATGGAATTCCCCACACTAGTAGAACCTATATAATTAATCAGAGCTGGAAAATAAAATGTGCCCATCAATGATGCATACATTCCAACCCCTAAGCTCTTCGAAGCAGGTTTAACCTGATCAACCAATGGTATAGTGGACTCATTAGATTCCATGCATCCTTTTCGAGTAAAACTGAGTTGGTCAACAGTTACCAACTTCCCTTCATGTGGAAACACCACCACCCGAAAGACGACCAATGCAATAGCAGACATGGCATAAGTCCAACTTCTCCCCAAGAGCAAGTTATAATCCAAAGGTGCATCAATCACTTCTACCTCAACAGACACTACTTTCCCTGCCAGGTTAATTTCAAAAGCTGGTAGGATACCATGTGGATGGAATGACCTTCCATCGAAAGCAATAAGTAGGGTGTTTGATGGGACCAGCTCTAGGGATCCAAGATCTTTCCAACAAGACAAGGACATAACACATGTAGAAGCACCCTCATCGACAACTTCTCTTCCAATGGTCTTTCCACCATGTATGACATCTTTCGATAAGGCTACATGATATGGTAGGTGAATTTTGACATCAGACAAATTAAATTTTGCCATGAGACTCGATGAGTCCATATTGCCTAAGGCTACTAAGAGTGCAGGGCGGGACAACTCTGTAACACCTCTAAAGCTGACATTGCATAAGGAGTTTGGGTTAAGTCTTCAACTACAGAGTAGTTTGCTGCAGCCCTAGCATTAGGATTATGCAAGGTCTTCTTAAAGACACGTTTCGGTATCTTGGAACAGCCTCAATGTACCATTTTGTTGCAGTACTCATCAAAGTTCTTTAGAATAGCCTCAACCGAACTGAATCTTTGTTTAGTGAGTTGGAAGAGCACCATAAATGGAAAGTGGTGGCATGAGCTCTAGGATCGTCACCAACTTTGCCTTCGAATTTTGGGATATCCGAGGGTAGCTTGGTAGGGACGGGTGGCCAGGAGGTATCATGTCTCACCGGGTCATTCATCAGTTTAGAAATATCTGGCAAGTTTAACGTCACCAGGAAAGGAAGCTTGGGTCTAACCAGAGCACTAAAAGTACCAGTTTGGGGATTAGAGGGACTTGCCCCCATATTCCCATATGTGAAGGTGGGGTTTCCCCCTGCTGCCGGTTGTGAAGTGGATGTGTTGCTTTGAAAATGATTCCATCCATAAGCCACAGGATTGTTTGTGTGAGGTGCAGTATAAGAGGTTCTGGTTGCCCCAGTTGAAACTGGGGTTTGAAATACAGGAGCAAGTATTCCTCTGCTAAAAAGCGAAAAGGGAGAGCTCATGAACGGAGTTGAAACCAGAGTTTGAAAACCTTGACCATAAGGGTTAGTGTTTCCAAACTGCACCACTACATATGAGGGTGTTGGGCCTACGTATGGAGTGGATGGGGGAATGTGCCCCCCATTCCAAGGAAATCCTTGGACAAAAGCCGAGGATCCTATAGGACCACTCTGTGTAGTGTGTGCGAAGGAAGTAGGAACTGTAGGTACACTAGGAATCCCAGTGACCATACCACCAAAAGCACCTGCTAGACTTGTGGGAGCCAGTGGTTGAACCACTTGGCTCGCTGGAGTTAAGGGCGTAGTAGGTATACTTGTTCTAGGGGCACCTACCGGGGGAGGTAGCACCCCTTCAGCCAGAGCGGTTGAGGTGGAAGTAAAAGAACTTTTTCCTGCAGTAGACATTATCCTACCCACAGGGACACCGATCATGGGTGGATCGAAAGGACGAACCTGAAAGATCACAGGATCGTTTAAGTCAGTTAGAAGTGTATTAAAATTCCTTGCAAACTTGTCAGCCTACAAGTCTTCTATCTCAACTGTGTTTAAATTAAAATAGTTTTCCCTAAGTTCTGGTTCACCTGGAACTTCACTAATTCCTATCGCTTCAAAAGAACCGTCTATGTCCAATCTCTGCCTTTTGGGGGGAGGTGGAGGTTCCAAAGTAATAAGCGGAGGAAGGTTTTGCAACCTTCATGACCTCCTGATAGATTGGTCCTCCATGATTGTAAATTTGACTCTTCAAACCCTAAGGTCGGCTAAAACATAGACAAACCACAGAGAAATCACTACAAAAATTCCTAAATTCTCAACAATCACAAAGGGTACAAGATATGCTTTCCCAAAGAAAGCCGAGAGACAGTTTCTTGGTGTCCTTGAAGAGGTTCTTAGGCACAAGCAGAGGAATCACCCATTTCCCTCCTACACTTTCAACAAGGGTTACCTTACAAGCTCATCCAAGGTGAACCAGAAATAGCCTTCCGGTTTACCTGTGTATAAACCCTAGATGTCAAGAGACTAGAGGCCACCTTAACTATATCAATAGTCTAGGGGGACAGTCGCAAGCTTGATTCGTACGTATGAGTAGGGTAGCTGAGACCGAAACTCTGTCTAGGACAGAATCCCTAGATGCGTAAAAACCCCGGTCTATGTTTTGACAAGGAATTAGAGGGTTATCTCCTCAGTCCAATGCCTCCACGCGGCCTCGTGCTTAACTCTCGTTTGAGAGGAGCTTCCCAGATACTATTGATAAAGAGAAGGATTTACCTATCGATTGGCCCACTATGTCTGAATTTAAGTACTTATGGGGAGTTTACACTTCTTATCCCACAAGTCTAGCCCAAGCTAGTAGGTGTATGGCCCTATAAAACAAGAATTACTAATAAGTTTTAAATTATAGTGTTCATTTTAAGGGTTGTTTTTACTTAGAAGACAAGTGGAGTGAAAGACTATGATATTATTGACTCGATAAGAAACGTAAAAAGGTGTATAAATCAATTTCAAAGCAAATTATCACTACTTAAAACAAGCTTCTCTTTTTCTTTCTTTGTAAATATAAACTAATGAAAATGCAACTAAGAAAGAGAAAACTAAGACTTATTTTTGTAATTTTTGAGATTTTATTTAAAAACTGAAAGTAAATCTACCATATGCAATTCGAATGCAAATGTTTCCAATGCTTTTCTTTTCACTTTTCAAATTCCTCAAATATAACTATGCACTTAGATGCAAAAATTCTTGAGTATGCTTGAATAATCTAACTATAAAAAGTAAGCAAAATGAAGTAACGCAGATTTATAAAAACCAAAGATCAACCACCTAGGGAAGACTTGGAAAACACCTAGCTGGGGAAGACATAATGAATGGAAATTAGTGAAATCAATCAAAGGCAAGTGACAAACCAACACTATTCGGAAATAGAATGGGATATACGGTATCTACAACCCTGATCACTAATTTAGACAACCATCACTTGGACCTATCACCCAATAGGAAAATCTACTTCAAATTGCTAAAAGAGACACAATCCAACCAGTAAAAATTCAAGGGATTACCGAAGCACGGAGTATGGTTAACAGGGCTATCAAACCTATAGTGCAATTCCAGTACAAAATACCATCAGGAAAGACAAAATCCACAGAAGGACAGGGCCAAGCAATCCTACCCCAAATTTTTTGTTGCTTAGGCTTGTATGCGACTGTCTACAAGAGCAACCCGCGTACTGTACGTGACTGTCCAATACATCAACCCACGTACACAGACCTCTGTACGCAACTGTGTAGCACAACAACCTGTGTACACAGACCTCTGTACATGACTATGTAGCACAACAACCCACGTATAGGAGTAAAATTTTTCAACAAAAAGAAAAATTATGAAGGTCTTTAAACACCACTACAAGTCTAAACCAAGACAAAACACCACACACTGAATCAAAGCAAAGACTGGGCAAGGATCTACAGAGTTAACCCACCGCAGGCTGGGCTCCCCAGTGGAGTCACCAGTTCTGTTGTTTAGGATTAAACAACCTTGTAACCTAGGGTATGGGGTTACCAACTTACTTCTAACCTTGCAGACACTTAGCTTTTATAAAGTATATAAAGGAAATAGGAAGAAATACTTGACTCACCCGATTACCGATGGTCGATCCAAGCTTGATCTTCTTTCGCTCTTCTTCTCTCCAAAGCTTCCAAGGATGCACCTCCTTCACCTGCAAAGAGGAAATTCTCCAAGTACAATCTTATACATGTATATATAATAGGTTAGATAAACAATATATCTAGTGCATAATCGAATATATTCATCAACCATAATACATGAAAGAGACTCAACACAATGATGGAAGAAAAATTCTCTGTATTAACAATTAGTGAATGAGATAAGAGTACAACCCAACGCCTGAGACAAGGGCTCCTTTGCAACCAAAGGACTCTGAGTTCTACAACTCCAAGACTTCTGAAGATATACCACCAACATAACTTTTCTCTCCAAACTTGATTGATTAATGCCCTCCCCAAGGCCTCTATTTATACTTTGGGAAATAGAGTGGTTTCGAAGGTTGAGGAGGTTGAGATAGTTGGGGTGGTTAATGATTAAGGCCCAACTAATCTCCATTAATCATGATTTATATTTTTTAATGTCAAATCAAGATGTATGCGACTATTAATATAGGCAACCCGCGTATGACACGCGAATTGTTTAAAGGAAACCCGCGTATGCTGATGTATGCGGGTTGCAATGGAGATAGTCGCGTACAGTACGCAAATTGTCAATGGGAATAGTTGTGTATGTACGCGAGTTGTAATGAAGATAGTCATGTATGCCATTCAACTCTTAGAAAAATAATATGGCATGGTTGAAGGGTAAATGCATCTCATGTCATGCCCATCTATAGTGTTTTGGAAAACTTCAATCCGAAGATATCCTTTTGTGTACCAACATAAGGAATGTCGGCACTCAGATGGAGAAGTTCCATTTGGGTTGATAAAAAGGAGGAATTTTTTAAAGAGCCGCCACCGGATGCCCCAGAAGAGCCTTCCCAAAAGGAGTTGAGCACTTACGACTTTGACAACGAGTTGTCGACGGACCTTGAGGATGCAACATAGGGCATGCAGGAGGAGACTCACACCAAATGGCGGCAAGAATATGAGGCGGGCAGTGATACCAGGTTGGGGATGGAGACCCAACTACAACAGCTTATCAAAGCTGTCATTGACTCATCTGCGGTTGTGACAAAGGCGATCCGAGAGTCAAACCATGAAGAATTCGGTGTGGTAAGAGATCGATTAGATTCAATTTTTGGTATTGTTTCTAGGAAGACATGTGTGAGACCTATGATTTAGGACATATTGTCAATTGACACTGAGCCCTGGGATAGGAATGTGCAAGTTCCCCTGACTACGATTGACGCGGGAAATGAGGAATTTCACTACTTGCTGCAACCGATCCAGTGTGTGGATTTGGACTTGAACAATTTGTCCGCTATGGCGTTAGTGGAGTTGCAACACATTTCCACCCTAGAATTGGTGGAATGATAGAAAGAAGTGACTGAGGGCGATGCCCAGTCACAGAACGTACTAGAGAAGCTACATAAACAGGCAGAAAAGTTGCATCAGGTCTGGGTGCAGCTGGAAGAAGAAAAAGTGTGAGAGATCGACGCCTTGAAGGCAACGCAGGATAAGATGCAGCGAAAGGCTACTGAAGAGATTTTTGAACTGAAAAAGTTACAAGACCGCCTGATCATTGAACAGGAGTAGATGTGTGCTAGGTGCAACAAAGTGGAGCAAGCTATTTCTGAATCCTGCTAGCACATTTTTGAGAAAAAAGCCGAGATCACCCCATTCGAAAAGGCCAAGCGATTGGGGAAAACTATTGTTCAGATTCAAGATAGAAACCTGATGCTCAATGCCCTGGTACAACCTACGATGCCGCCGAAGTAGGTTATGAAAAGGAAGGCCTCCATTGAATAAATGACAACTCAGTTCGAAAGCATGGAACAAGAGGCCAAAACCATTATGGAGGCGACAACGCAGTTTTGGTAGAGCGTTGTCTAGGACGAGCAATTTGAACAGCTGACTGCACAAGTGCAAGAATTCGAAGGTCAACTGATGACCTTGAAGACATGACTGAGGGCCATGCCACTGATGGTACATGTCACACGAGCCATGGATCTGAAGGACCTATAGCAAAGATCCGCCCATGCACAGGAATGCCAACAAAAGCACCGCACTTAGCTTGATGAATTTCAAGAAATTGGTGGACAGTTGACTATTAAAGTAGTTTCCACCATGAAGGCAGTAGAAGAGAATTGATAAATGGTCGACAACAAGGCTAGATAAGAGCACCCAATGCAGCAGGATTTGACTAATTGTCAGAGTACTGTCGACAAATTCCAGCTTCAAGTTCGTGAGATTGTGCAGCAATTCGAAGATTTCAAGGCACGAACGTCGGCACATACCCTGTCATCCTGGCATGGCTTAGGGACGAGCCACAAGACTATGTTGGGGGCATGTTGGCAGGGGTTTTGGTAAGTGAGTTGCGCAGCATCGTGGCAGCTACGCAAGCTCATGCGGTACCGCGCAAGGCCAGATCAACGTGATGGGCGAAGAATGACCGCTTTGAATATTTTATATATTATTTGAACAAGTTTTGTTGCAATAGGTCATTAGCGGTTACACGTTAGTTAGAAGTGGACCCTCTATGTAAAGGCGCAAGCCTATTTATAGATCTAGTTTTGCAAGTAGATAGGGAGAAGGAGGATCATATGATCATCATAGGAGAATCGCATTACAGGATAAATATTGCATAAGGTCTAATACGATATGGTTTTTGAAGAATTTCCTATGTATTTGCGATTTATTTGGGTTTTCTTGATGTATGCAGTCTCTGGTTTTGGAGAAGAATTGTGTAAATTGGATCTTTTGTGCAAGATTAATATGATATGACAATTGTTGCACAAATATTGTCAATTATCACTGCTACAATCTAATCTGTTATGATGTCACGATCTATTTTGTTATGATGTTGCTGTGATTTAGTCTCTTTCTGCTATATTGATACGATTTGTTTTAAATTCTGTTACGTTCTGTTGCACTATGAGTTGATATGTTTTATGAGCAATGCTGCGGTATTAGAGATATTGTGACAACTGTATGATGTTGTGGAAATGAATCAATAATGACTGCATAGTTCTGGATGCACTCTGCAAGTTGTGGAAATGACCTAACATCGAATGCAAAGCTCTGGATATAGCAGTTATGGTGTCTCCCTGTCGGATCCCCATATCCTCCGTCCCCACTGCTGAAAACTCGGTTCAGACAAATCTCCCTTGAACATCTTGGGTGAGACTTAGTTTGCTCCGCCGATGTTGTTGGGCAGGGTAAAACCTGTCTAGGCTAGTGCTCAGGGAGATTGTACTGGTTGGGCATCGACAGAGTTAGAACCCCTGTCGACAAGGCTTTGTCGGTGAGTTTTTCCAACACTTCCCTTCGAATAGCTTGGTCAGGGAATCAAACATTGCTTTAGGTGTCTTTAGGGAGGACACATGTAGTATGAGGTGATCCTTGATTGAATCAACAATAATCCTCTTAGCCATGACCAATTTCTTTTTTTGTAAGGCCTTAGCCTCATCTCCCACTGGACCTAGAACCTCTTCATTGTTGTAAGAGTCCAACTCATTTTCTTCCAGGACCAGGGAGATCCTATACTTCCAGGCTCAGAAGTTATCACCTCCCTCAAGCTTTTCATCAAGCTGGGTGTGATGAGACATCTTAACTGAGAACCTCAAATGGAAATACAAAATATTTATATCTTACCAATTTGAGAAGCTGAAAACTGGATCTAGAGCTGATCTTCTACATTGTTGGTTTTATGGTTCCAGGGCATATTAGGGTTTGACTTTCTTGGAGTTTTACCCAACCAAAAACCTCAATTTTTGTCTCTAAACTTCGATTTTGAGGAGGAGATTAATCCTAGCCTGGGATCACTCAAAAATACCTTTTCAGTGAAAAGCCCTAATTTCCTAATGTAGTGGCAGGTCAAAAACTGAAAGTGCTCAAAATCATATTTTGCTACAACAAAAATATGCGCCCTTCAAAGGAGAGTCAACCTAGCCTCCTTTTTCTAATGGATTGTGGAGAGAGACCCAAAAAGTAAGAAGCCCTAGCTTTCGCAGATGCATAGTGTCTTCTTCTCAGGTTAGCTCTGATACCATGTTAGATTTTTATCAATTTAGACAATATTATATTAGGATCTTATCTGAGAGAATAACATGCACATCAATCAATCACAAGATACAATAGACACAAATATTCTCCTCAGGGAAACCATAAAGGAGAAAACCCCACAACTTCCTCTGAGATAGAATAAGCACGAATGGCAGCAGTAAAACCCAAAGACAGTAAGATGATCTCTGACAACTGTTCTCTCTCTTATCCCATCTCCTTCTCTCTCACTCATGCACTACAACTGAGTGTGAGTGACTGTGTGTTAAATAGAGAGGCTCACTCTCTATTTATACTAGTTTATGACTTAACAATAACTTACTAGGGCTGACTTCTCTAGGAGAGTATAATAACTCTAGTGCCCCAAAACTATGGGGACTTTGATCCCTGATCAACTAGGAGGGTTAACCTCTATGACTTTACATGACTTGTTTACATTATTGATTCTCCTGATAGGAACATCGGGGACAAATTGAATACAATATATGAAATGCATAAGTGAATACATTCCAAAGTTACAAATACATCAACACAAACATGCTTGGGAAAAATAAAAAATTGCTTATGAAGGGGAGTCCAAAGTAAAAACAATACAAACTTTAAACATACAAAGGGCAGTTCGAAAGTCTAAATATGAAAGAAGAAGAAAATATTGTAGAATAGCTTCTAAGAGTAGCTGAAATTGTCAATTCTATTGAAGGTCCGAGAGGAGAAATACATGAGAAAGAGGTAGTTGAAAAAGTAATAAGAACCCTACCAATAAGATATAACCCAAAAGTATCTACCATAGAATATTGAGATGATCTTGAAATTTTGACAGTGGATGAGCTACATGGGATATTCACTTCCTATGAGATGATAAGAGAACATAATGGACCATCAAGAAAAGAGGCAACATTTAAAGCTACAAAACAATCAAATAAATATGGAGCTTTACCCAAGAACCAATCAAAGAACTCAAATGATGAAGAATCTCTTTTCATCAAGAAACTTGAGACAGGTACTGGCAAGTACAAAGGAAAGCTACCGCTAAAACAATTTAACTATGGAAGAATAAGACATTTTGACACAAAGTGGCCTTACCCAAAACAAGAAGATAGTGATCATGAAGAACCTTGCAGTCATAAGAAAGATCAAAAGAGTAAAACTATATACAATAAGAAATTTAATAAAAAGAAGAAGAAATTCTATGCCATGGAAGACAATGAAGATGAAGAGATAAGTGAAAACGAAGAAATTATATTCATGGGAATAGAAACTCAAATTTCAGATGATGAATCAAATGTAGAAGGAGAGGTGGACCTAGAGGATGAACTCATAAGTTCTCTTGAGGAAATTGAAAAATGTAGAAGAAGGAATAAATTTGTGAAAGAACAATTACTAAAATACAAAGAATAACAAAAATCAAAATAAGAGGAAGTCAAGACCCTCCAAGAAGAGTTGCACAATTCAAGACAATAAGCAATGGTTAGCATGAAAGAGTACATGATCTTAAAACAATAAGTTGATAACTTAAAGGGAAAAGTAAAAAGGATAAAATATCAGCATACCATTAATGAGAAGTTCAGAGAAAGCACTAAAGCACAAGTCTATGAAAGACTTGAGGCATAAATTATTTATCTTAAAAAGAAGGATGATAAAAAATCTATTAAGTCAAAGTTTGAGAACAACTTGAAGATTCTAGATGACATCCTAAGTGACTGCAAATACCATCAAGTGACAAATGTGGATTAGGATATAACACGAAGAGTTAGGTTGCTGCAATTATGGATCCAATTGGAAATAAGGATAGTCAGAAATCTGCTCCATCCTCTCATAATAAAGATAGAACTAATATGATTCCTAGAATACCAATGATAAGCAGGTATAAGCAGATATTTATCGATCATTTCTACTAGTGTACTAATTTTGGACATATGGCTAGACAATGTAAGCTGATAAGTCCTACAGAAAAGAAGGCTACTGTAGAAGTTCAGAAACAAAGGAAGGGATGGAAGAAGAAGGAAGTTATGAAGCAGAAAGATCAAAGATTCCCCAAATATAAAAAAACATTCTATGGATATTGTCATTGTTGTCACAAGTTTGGTCACACGGCTGCTGATTGCAAAATCAAGAGAAAGATCAAGGTTTGAAAAGACAAAGAAATAGAAGATCCGTGAGCAGGGTACCTCATGGAAATATGTGGAGAAGAAAGTTATATTACAAAGATTCCAAGCATCAATTAAGTTTCCAAATATGATAGTGCTGTAGATAAGAATGACATCCATTATGATGAAAAACAAGATGAATATGTAAAAGAATACATCGATGGATATGATGAAGAAGAATATAACGATGATGGTGGAAGTGATTTAAAAAAAAAAAAAATCTCTCATGACATAGAAGAGAACCCGAAATTAGCATTAGAGGGGATCATATACTCAGGAAACTATTGTTTAAAGAAGGAAACTAATGTTTAATGAACAAACCTTACTATCAGTGTTGGAGCCTGAGAACTTTGAAGAAGCAAACAAAGATGATAATTGGATCAAGGCCATGAATGAAGAGTTGGATCAAATTGATAGGAATCAAACTTGGGAACTTTTCCCAATACCTAAAAGCAAGAATATCATAGGGACAAAATGGGTCTTCAAAAACAAGTTCAATGAAGATGGTCAAGTGATAAGAAGCACAGAAAGACTAGTGTGTAAGGGATATGCTCACATGGAAGGTATTGATCTTGAAGAAACCTTTTCCCTTGTATCAAGACTTGAAGAAATCATAATGTTTTTGGCATATTTATGTTATAGAAACTTCAAAGTATATCAAATGGATGTCAAGTATGCATTTTTCAATGGGAATCTAGAAGAGGAATTTCTATATTGAAAAACCTCAAGGTTTCCTCTTATCAGTAAAGGAGGACTATGTTTTCAAATTGAAGAAGACACTCTATGGTCTCAAACAAGCCCCAAGGGAATGGTTTTCAAGACTAGATAGCTACCTGAAGCAACACAGATATAAAAGAGGGGTCACTAATAATAATCTCTACATAAAGTTTGAAGATAAGAATATGATGATGATTATTATTTATGTAGATGATATTACATTTGGAAGCGATCTACAAATGTTAAGTGAAAATTTTTCCTCTTAAATGAAGAAGGAGTTTGAAATTTCAATGTTGGCTGAATTAACACTCTTGGGATTACAAATTTCTCAATCAGAAAAATGGATCTTCATCACTCAAACCAAGTACATTGAAGACATGCTTAATAAGTTTAAGTTGGAAGATTCTAATCCTGTCAATACACCTATGGTCACTCGTTGTAAGTTAAGTAAGGATGATGAGTCGCTAGAATTATATAATACCATGTATAGATCTATGATAGGAAGCTTAGTATATGTGACAACTACAAGACCAGATGTGATGCAAGCTGTAGGATTGGTTGCTAGATTCCAATCAACTTTGAAAGAAACACAACTGACAACAGTGAAAATAATTCCCAGATACTTGAAGGGTACTATATAGCATGGTTTATGGAACCCAAGAAGTCAAGACTTCAGTTTAAAAGCATTCACTGATGCAGATTAGGGATGAAGTGTTGATGACCGAAAAAGTACCAATCGAGCAACATTCTACTTGGGATACTGTTTGGTATCATGGCTAAGTAAGAAACAATCCTCCATTGCACTATCTACAACATAAGATAAATACATTGCTGCTGCATCATGTTGCACTCAATTCATTTGGATGAAACATACATTGGAAGACTTAGTTGTAAAGTATGAGTATCCAATAGTGATAAACTGCGTTAATACCAGTGCCATAAACATATCAAAAAACCTTGTTATGCACTCCAATACATAGCACATCCCTATAAAATATCACTTTTTTGAGGGATCAAGTATCATAGAAGGTGGTGAAACTGGAATATGTTGATATAAGGGAACAAATAGTTGATATATTCACTAAGCCACTACCCAAATGAGCATTTGATCATCTTAGACAAAAGTTGGGAGTAATCTCCCTACAATAGATATAGAAAAAAAGAAAAAAAAAAGGCATTATGTCAAGGGGAGACATGTTTACAGGGGGGGATGTAAAAATGAGACCTTTGTCATTAATGTTAAAGGGGGAAAAATTCAAGAGTTGTTGCCATCAATGCCAAAGTGGGAGAATGATGAGTATGGTTCCCATTGATGTCAAAGGATTTCATTAATGACAAAGGAATAACCAAGGAAGTGATGACATGGCATGTGACATGTGTGATGAGGTTGCAGAGTCATATAATGGTGTTCTAGTCCTCTCATGAATTTATTGTTACAATTTGAAACCATTCTGTAAAACTTTGGCAACTTGCTGAAACTCTGAAAATTTGACTAAGTATAAATTATTCTTAATTTGCCTAAGGGGCCTCTGTAAAATACATGCTTTCTTCTGTATTTGATGAATTGAATTATTATGAGGATATATACATATAGATTGTTGTCTTATGCATCTAACCATATTATTTTTTTGTCAAGACAGTCTCTAAAGGTGAAGTTATTAGTCTTCCAAAAGTAATTTCTGGCATGATTTGTACTGTTTGAATTCTAGTAAATATGCCTAAATGGCCTCAGTAAAATGTCTGCCATATCTTGTAGGATACTGATAAAAATTATACGAGACCATCATATTTTATCTTGTTGATGTGTGCATATGAACATAGTCTCAGTTCCCCTAAAACATGCTTGAATAAAAAATTACAGGTCTACCAAAATGAGGTCACCAGACTATTTTTGGGAAATTTGCTGAAAATTGACTAAGTATTGAAAAATTGGTCTAAGTTTCCCTAGTAAAATTCCCTCCATATCTTGTAGGAAACTGATAAAAATAATATGAGACCATAAGGATGTAGCTTGTTGATGTGTGTATCTCCTAAAAGGTGCTTGAAGACAAAGTTATAGGTCTACCAAAATAGGGTTTCAAGCTGTTTTGCACCGTTTCATTAAAAGGAACGTTTCCATAATGAAGAGATGCATTAGTGAAAAGGCTTTAATGAAGGGAAACAATGATGAAAAGACACAATGGTTCAAATACATGATTAAAGAAGTATTTAAACAAGAGTTTGAAGTGGAAGAAATATGTCTCAGCAATCGGGATAAATGTAACAACAAGAGAAGACAGAGACCAATGAAGTGAAGAGTAATTAGTAACACAATTGAAGAAAAATATCAAATTAGGGAGGTAGGTGGTGCTAGGGCAGAATACAATCCTATAAGGGGGTTGTAGCCTCATTCCAGTAGTGTTTGGAAGACATGGTGTTGTAGCATCCTTGTCTGTTGGAGCAAGCATAAACCAAGGCGTTGTAGAATCCTTCAGTTGTAGCTGAAAAACTTGGTGTCTCCAACAAGTTGTAGCTTGCAAAAAAAATTGTAAATATAATTTTGCAGTTATAGAAAGTGTATGTGGATTTCTCAATTGGTATTCCATGATAAATTTTGTGTTTGGTGTATCTTGTTGATTTTTTGTTTTACTGAATAAGTCAAAAGTGGTTTTAAATTGTTAAAAGTTATCAATATCGATTCACTCCCCTCTAAGTATTGTCCAATATTCCAACAAGGCCACCCGCAAGTTGGGATGCGAGACCACCAGGGCGAAGGGAACATCTACATGCTTCTCTCTCTTAGTCCACAACCCATTCTACTCTCAATGCTTAACCAAATGCTCATTTATATCTTTATAGGAATCTCACTCAGCCATTACAACCATGGCACTCCTTCCAATCTCCCCACACAAAATAAGGAAGGAGTTTCCCTTCACTGATCCATAGTTCCCTTAGAAAATCCAATCCTTATAGTCCTTACAAGTGTGTGTAGTAAGGGTCCAAATTGCTATATGCTATTGGAGAACTTCATGTAGTGTTAATTGATGCTTCTCAAGCATGCATAAGTAGAAAAACTCAATGGGTAAGGGTTCCTAGCTTACCCAACCTCTATGCTCACCTAAAACCATCTCTTTTTCTCTCAAATATGCATCTTTGTTTCCCAATTCAAATTTATAGGTAATGCACGATGTGCTAATGGATGATGGGAATGGGATGAACAACACAAAGTAAGAATGACGTGTAGTGTAAAATTGTTGTTCCAAAATATGCCATATGAAAAAGGGATGGTAGACTCCAAAATAAGAGTGAATGGTGGAAAAGACAACTAACATAACTTATGAACATATAAGATAAGACTCTTACAACAACCATAGAAGTATATTCATCCGATGCTTCCATAATTACATGAGAAGACTTTCCTCACCAACCTCACACATGCATTTAATGATTGAGTTAAAAAAAAAGGAATAAGTAATTGGCTTATTTAAGGCACATGGAAACAAATATATGAGTTCTAAGGTTGATACTTGGAAATAGAGGATTTAATCTCCCATAGGCTCCCTTTCCTCTTCCCCTTTAGTGGAATCATAACCCCTCTGGTGCTCTTTTCGAAATCATCTTGGACCATTTTATTATTTTCCAACATAATATTTACATAGCATTTGAATTGGCTTGATAAACCAACCACATGGTCCTGATAAATACATATTTAGATTGTACATGCATAGCCATTCAAGAGTTGGGCATTGGCCTATAGCTTTGCACTAGGAATCCATACTAGCATATTTACATAATTTACACGATTTGATTTTAAATATTCTAAGTCAAAATCAGGGGTATTACATTGAGAGGCAAGAATGTGATAAAAGTACTAGTGTATATTTATGAGCTGTGTTGGTTTGAATGTGAATTTATAGCACTATTATGACTAGGATTAATCATTGTCTAAATCTTCTTCTTTGGTTTAATATTTTCTATAATTAAGTCTTTCAGGATTTGAAGTTTTTTGACTTCATTTAGCTAAAGGATAGGCACTAATATACTTGAATTCACCACAATAGTATCCATTATACATCATAACTTTTTAGATTGATAAATTTGGTTTATTAAAGAATATTATAGCATGATTTAGAAATCTTATTTAGGGAAAACCCCTCATGTTAGAGCAGAGTCGATCTAAAGTGAGAGAAGTGACCATTGATGTAAAAGTGGGTGGCACTTCTAGGTTTCTCTATGGTTTTCACTTAGATGATTTGGACTATCATATGTGTATATCCAGGATATAACAATCATCATAGCACATGTCTTTGCAAACTAGAATCTCGATAATTACTAGCATACATAACCAATGCTCTTTTTTGTGTCTATAT
The DNA here is from genome assembly GCA_001517045.1 of Pseudotsuga menziesii. Lineage (NCBI taxonomy): Eukaryota > Viridiplantae > Streptophyta > Pinopsida > Pinales > Pinaceae > Pseudotsuga > Pseudotsuga menziesii. The sequence continues at coordinate 48,225 of LPNX010321883.1, forward strand.
TATATTTAAATACTCCTATGTAGATTTATTTCAAAGGTCTTGTGATCCAAAAATTCATTAATTACAAAGAAGAATGGCATAATAACATATTGATATTCATTTGATGACTATCACTTTGTCCATATAAAGTATTAATTGGAAAACATTATATTAACATGTCTACATGGAAAACTTGTTGGTGTTACTATCTCCAAATACAACACTTAGTTAACAAATTTATAGGTTTTGGTTGCACCATGAACCAAACTAAAAAATGTGAAATTATATTCCGATGTCGGGTTCCAAGCATGTCTGAATGTAGTGCCTAATAATTTACTCAATGAATTTCAAGTGTTAATATTTACGTAGAATTAACATATATCTAGAAACTAAAATTAATCTCAAATAGAACAAATTCTTGGTCTTATGTAACATATCTAGCAATTTATTATCCATCATTAATTACTCCCCATTAATATAAGTATCATTCATTCACATAGGCACAATACAAACTAAACATGGGCAAGTAGGCCAACAATCACATGATAAACACATGGGATTTTATAGTGGTAAACAACCCAATGAAGTAGAGTAAATCCAATTGTATACGATTAGAGGACTTATTAATTCATCAATCTTGATACATCACATGAACCTCCATTTCCTTGAGGTCGATACAATATTCGTGGTTTCCAATGAAAATAATGATCTTCATCCCCTTATGTTATTATGTCCCCCTTATTTATAAGTGTGGTATAGATTGATAATCCAATTTTAATCACTAAATGAGGGGTTAGTTAACATAGTCAACCTTGATTTCTCTCTGTGCTTAATTCAATCAAAGTCATATTCTTTTACAAAAAGGGAGTTTCTATACCCAACAACATTTATGTGAAAGTTGACATCTAAATCGAAGATTAACCCCATTTGCAACAACCCATTTTGACCCCAATATGTATGTATATTGTAATTATGTAAAGGCTAGAAGCCAATATGAATGGTCTAGGATGACTTAATTTACTATATATGTGCATTTTCTTGTTAATATAAAAATTCTTGACAATTGTAAGCTAAGAAGGACAAGTAAGAGATGGAGGGTTATGATTTCACAAGTAGGATAAGTGAGAGGGCAATAAGGGTTGATGAACCTAGTTAAAAATGAACATTAGATTATGTCCCTAGCCTTCATTAACATTTTTGAACTAAGGTCCCTTAACCATGGTTATAAGGGCCACTTTAATTAATTAAGGGTTAATTATCATAATTTAGTATTAATAGGGGAAAAGTGGCCTCTTTTGGGGAAGCTACGTGTCAAGACAAAATCATGCATATATAAAGCTATAAACTCATTTTCATTCATTCATTATAGCATCTAGAGAGGAAGAGAATTCATGATATGGTAGTTCTAGTTGGAAAACCAAAGGAATATCATTTTTCTATAATCTAACATGAGCCCACCCTAATAAACAACATCTTAGATATCTTGATAAACCAATGCTCAAGATTAGGGAGCTTGGCATACAACATGACATCCCTAGAGCCTTGTCATAAAGACTTCCTAGCTAGTTTATTCTAGAACACTAGACGAAGAAAGAGATAGATTGAGGGATTGCAATGCAAAGAAGGGGGTGTCTTCCTTGGTGTTATTCATGTTGATGGGGAATGAGTGAGGGGATAAAATTAACTATGGATGGGGTTACCCACACCACTTGGGTAGATGATATTTGAACTTGGTTGAGGAGTGATCTATGGTGAGTGTTATAGCTGATTTTACTACACATGGTTGATCACACTTTTATGGCCTTCCCTATCCCTCTACAGACTCTTTGGATCACATGGACTATTTTTGTACCTTTGATGTTTCCAAGATCATCCGTAAAAAAACCTATTATTTGCTGTAGGTGACTTTTAAACCCTTTCTCGCGTATATACATAGATATTACCCCTAAAACCCCGTACATCGGGATGTGTGCAAAAGGCCAAATGTTTTTGGATTTTTCCTTGATGTGGATCCAAATCACTTGTCTCTTGGCCTTCCATATGCCTCGAGATCGCTTAGATTTGACCTTCCATTACCCCATTGAAGCACTATATAAGGAACCCTTTGGATACATTGAAGGGGAGAGGAATAAAAGAGCGAGAAAACTATAGTCTATTGTTGCCGTAGCTTGCTTATACTTGAGTCTACATCCCTTTGTCCCTTGGAGCACTTGGTGTTCTTACCAAGCTTGCCTTTGCTTCTGAGCTTGCTATCAAGAGATGGAGGATTGAGGTGGTGGAGGCCCAGGTGGAGGACTCAGTTTCTCTGGTTTGCAGACGTGCCGACAGAGGTTGTCATTCATGTAATCTCTGATTTATATTAATAGAAATATCTTTTCCTGTGCAATGATGTGCATTTAAATGAATATTGAATCCATGGATGCTTTTAATTGCTTATACATTATTGATTATATATTCTAGAGTAGGTCTAACACCATTATATAGCATGCTTGTCTTGTTTTCTATTGTTGAGAGAGCAAATTGTTAGCACAAGTGGGATTGGAAAAAGCTCAACGAGGATCTACATCAACTGTCCGGAATTAGGTATGTTTCGAGATCTTTTAGTGTTAGATGTTTTATTTCTCTTGCATATTAGGAGGGGATTGATTTCTATGGTTTCTCTGTTTGTTGTGGTACACCCCAAGCCATAGGAAGTTTTCTCTGTAACAGAATTGGCGACCATACTGGGGACCTTCCTTATTTTTCTTTGGGGTTTGGGGGCACAATGTGCTTGATATTCTTGACTTGCTCTTTGTTTCTCCTTATTTCTATGTTGCATTTTATAGTATGTTCATCCATTGACACTCCCCTTTATTGGTTTGACCCTTGGCCTGCTTTTTATCACTGTCTTCTCTGTATATGCAGGTTTTTGGCCAAAAGTTGCGTACATACACAGATTTTTGGCCAAAAGTCACGTATACATGCAGGTTTTTGGTGAAAATCCGTGTATACATGCATCTTTTTGGCCAAAAGTCGCGTACATATGCACCTGTTCTTTAAACAGTCACGTACATCCTCCCTTTTGGTTGAGTTTGATGTTGTGGGAAGTTGCTGGGTGGGTTGTGAGTGTGGTTGGGTCTTCCTAGGTTCTGATGTTGTCTGTTGGATGCTTCTTCTGTGACCAGAGACCGCTTTCTCATTGATTTTTCTTTGAAAGTAGTTTTAGTCATTTATCCTTTTTGTTTTTCCATTAGTGCATTACTCTCTTTGTCTTGGTGTCTTGTTGGGCTTGTGTTTTATACTTGCTGCAGAGACTGAGAATTTTAAATGACTTTTATTGCATTTTTCATTCTTTTATATTGAAAAATACAAAATGGTTGCACTCTTAGTTGCATATTAGAGATGGATTTTATGAGGTACTTGCATTGGATTGCTTGGATGAGAGCTGTGTTTAGTCTTTCATATAGGAAGGATTGCATTGGAATTCGGAAAGGAATGATTTTTTATGCATCTCATGTAGTGGCATACACTATTTTTCATTTGACAAAGATTGCACTTGGCATTGTTTGTTATGGTGTGCATATTTACTTCACTGCTGAGTCATAACTTCATTAGTTGCATGACCATTTCCCTTTGAGTAATTACAACCAATTAAAATCAACGTTTAATAAAATGAATTACACTCTTTTCTTTTTTAGGGTGCACCAATAAGAGTAGGTTTTAGGGTCTTGGAATAGTTCATTGTGAGTTAATTCTCCAATACCACTAAACAAAACAATTAGGTGTCTATCCAAGTGAGATAGTGAAATCCTTGGTATAATTAGTGTTTCTCAGGACGCTCCTCTTACACGGGAGTTAAGCATGAGGCAGTGCCCGCGATTGTTATTGGGATGACCCCTGGTCACTTTCTGTGAGCACTGGAGATATTTCCAAGATTGTATTCGTATTTGGGGACTCTTTTGAGTTTTAGGATTTGCTACCCTACCCATACGGTCGATCCCGCCTGCGACTGTCAGCCTGAGCATTGGTTATATTAGGGTGACCTTAGTTTCCTTACCTAGGTATTACAAGGGGTACTTGCAGAGGTTATTCTGTAGGTGTTCCTGCCAGGTAGAGGTTGGACAGCACAGTCACTTTATGCGTTGAAGTTGAGGGCCACTATAATTGGTTATGTACCTCCGCTTGTAGTGTATGGGAGTTTTGAGCCTCTCCTAGGTGAGACATACCTACTGCATTCGGGAGCTCACATATCCTCCCCTTGTTTTGCTTATATTGTGGCTGTATATTTTCTTAGGAGTGTGCTCTTTGTGCGCTAGTTGGCCTTTGGGATCACGGTTACTTGAGTATATTTATGCTCTCTTGAGTTCAGGTCCTTTTATTTTCGGCCTTCCTGGTATCCTATCACCCATCCTTGGTCCTAGTACGGACCTTGGTGTCAGACTTGGGGGCATCACAGCCCCTTACCATGCTCATAGATTTGGGAGTGGCCACATTTCTCCCTCTACTCCATTTGTGGAGGATGTTGACTCCGTTCTCTTGGTCTTTACATCGGTGGTCACCCTCACAGGGGTGGTAGTGGATGCATGAAAGTTGGGTCTACACCTTACTTTCCTTTTTATGTCCCATCATTCACCGCATTGTTTCCTTTGGGTGCAGTTGTCATGATCATTCCTCCCTATATCCTATAGTTTGGATTCTTTATTGACTATTTTGGGTGGTTTTGGACTAATATGGTTGTCATGTAGGATTTGGTTTTTGTACACTCTCTCTGAGGTTTTGACCCGTTCATGCCTATCATAGGTATTATGTCTGAACTGGCATATAGGTTAGGATATCACATCCGCTTGCACTTATGCATTGCCTTCTGACTGTTCCATCTTAAACTTAGGTACGAACCCATTCCATGGTATCACAGAACCTTCATGCTGTTGTTAGAAGTGGTGCTATGTGAATGGTAGAGATTTCCTATACATGGGTGTCATAGTTAGCTCCCTTTTGCATTTGATACCCATGCTGTGAGTCCTCTCTTAGGTCTGGGAGTCCCTTTTAGTCCCACCATGTCCTTGAGTAAGAGCTTCATACTCCTCTTAAACTTTATGTTGGCCATTTCCCTGGGACTCGCTTGTATATGTCAAGTTGTAATTGCATTAGCATGATTTTTGCTTGCCTTATTGAGCCTTATGTTGGCTTCCCTGACTTTGATTATCAGCTATATATCTCGAGCTTGTCTCATGTCTAGCCAAGCATAGCCATTTTATATATCTTTTGCAGCTTGATTCCCCATTTTTTACCGGGAGGGGACTTTCCCCCGAGTGTCGTTATCTTGCACATGTTTCCTTGCATTGAGCATAGGTATGTTCCACTACTTGGAACTAGTTTGTTTTCCCGTTGACACTCGTCTCCTCCTAGATTTGTAACTATAAAGCACTTCAATTCTTTTTCAAGCTTATCAAAATATCTGAAAAAGTCCAAAAAAATAAATAAAAAAACCAAAAATCTGGACAGGGAAAGATGTTATCTTTGGTAGTAGTCGAGTCATGTCGCCTTCGAACAGAGCACTGTATATCACATCCATTGGTTGGGTTAGTATTTTTACTTTAGGAGTTGTACTCGTATCTCTGAGTTTACCTCCACCGACTGGTTAAGCTTCCAGTCCCTATGGAGCCTCTATTGATGCCTCATGTGTCGTAGAGATGTCCCAGTTTTGTATATTTAGCCTATGCTTCCTACATTCAGTCACCATTCACATTTATGCTCTTGTTCAAAGGAAGTTGAAGCCTGAGTCGGCCATCGCTCAGTTGTCTTGACTTTGCATGTCGGCCATTCCCGGTACTATTACTGGTTCGTGCAATCTTGTTCAAGTCCTTCCACATTATATAGCGTTGCTGAGTACCTCATGTTGGTTGATGGGGGATGCCTTAATTCCCTCCTTCCAATGGATACCATCCCATTGACTTCAGATCATTTATTATGGGATAGGAGTCTAGAGTCATTTGAGTGCCTTGAGACTTACAGTCATCAGTGGTAGGTTCTCTTGCCATCGACAGTTTTGGGAATACATCAATGTCTCTTGATCGAGGGATTCTTTCAAGTGGTCAACCTCAACACATTTATTCGCACTTGTTAGATTGCACTCTAGTGCCTTGATTCCCATTTTCATTATCGGTGGGTGATATCGCGTCTGTTAACGGTATACATCAATGACCGTTAATCAGACGATGGACTACTATGTTCGACCTTGACACCTCTATTAACATAGTAGGAAATGTACTTGTAGCAGGTTGTGTAGTAGAATTTCTAGATTGGTGGCATTTCTGATTGCTACCTCCCTGATCGTGCCAGCAGTCATGAGATTTCATCTCTCGTGACTTGATTCCAGTGTATGTCAGATATCTTCGTCCATTATGGAGATCTTGATCCATGGTATATCTTCAGCTTTCATGGAGATCTTGGTCCTTTGTATATATCCATTAGGAATATTATGATCTATTGTATATTGTACATGGTGATGACCACACATGTCATAGTTCGTCTATCATGCCTATTCGTGGCCATTGTACTCTTATGTATCCGGGACTGCTATATGTATTTGCAGTCATGTGCAGAGTTTGATTATTGTGTCATACTATTGGATGGCTGGTTCTTCCACCTGGTTCTTCATAACTCCACTTCTGGGATGGATTTATAATGTATTTTGGCCATCATGTTACCCCTTTGACCTCACACATTAGGGGGGCATCTGTTATAGCTGATTTTATCACACATGGTTGATCACACTTTTATGGCCTTCCCTGTCCCTTTTCAGACTCTTTGGACCCCATGGACTATTTTTGTACCTTTGATGTTTCCAAGATCATTCCTAAAAACTCCTATTATTTTCTATACGTGACTTTTAAACCCTTTCTCACGTATATATGCAGATATTACCCCTAAACTCGTGTACATCGGGATGTGTGCAAAAGGCCAAATGTTTTTGGAGTTTTCCTTGATGTGGATCCGAATCACTTGTCTCTTGGCCTTCCATATGTCTTGAGATTGCTCAGATTTGAAATTCCATTACCCAATTGAAGCACTATATAATGAACCCTTTGGATACATTGAAGAGGAGAGGAATAAAAGAGCAAGAAAACTATAGTCCATTGTTGCCGTAGCTTTCTTATACTTGAGTCTACATCCCTTTTTCCCTTGGAGCACTTGGTGTTCTTCCCAAGTTTGCCTTTGCTTGTGAGCTTGCTATCGAGAGAGGGAGGATTGAGGTGGTGAAGGCCCAGGTGGAGGACTCAGTTTCTCCGGTTTGCAGACGTGCCGACAGAGGTTGTCATTCATGTAATATCTGATTTATATTAATAGAAATATCTTTTCCCATCCAATGATGTGCATTTAAATGAATATTGAATCCATGGATGCTTTTAATTGCTTATACATTATTGATTATATATGCTATAGTAGGTCTAACACCATTATATAGCATGCTTGTCTTGTTTGCTATTGTTGAGAGAGCAAATTGTTAACACAAGCGAGATTGGAAAAAGCTCAACGGGGATCTACATCAACCGTTCGGAATTAGGTATGTTTTGAGATATTTTAGTGTTAGATGTTTTATTTCTCTTGCATATTAGGAAGGGATTGATTTCTGCGGTTTCTCTGTCTATTGTGGTACACCCCAAGCCATAGGAAGTTTCTTCGTAATAGTGAGTGTGACTGTAAATTGAAGAGGAATAAGTTGAAAGTTACCACTTGTAGATTGATAGCCCCAACTCGAGGGTGACATCTATCAAATAAAGAGAAGGATTGATAGACTACATATGACTAGGAGGAGTTTCCTTCACCTGTAGCTAGTCAGAGAACATTCATAATATAAGCTCCAAATTGTGTATCATTGTCATAGTTTAATTTTTTTGATTTATACATGTGTCTTCTTAAATTATTGTTGTTAGGATTAATTATAATCCTCCCTTGACCACCATAGTCTAAATGTCAGTTTCCTAGCTTAGGAGTATGATGCCACTTCATTAGTTCCATGTGGAATTTATTTGGGGCCCACTTACCATCTGATGCACGAGTTTGCATGAGTTTGGTAGCTCCAGATACCAATCCCTATAATTTAGGAACCCACATCGAGTCATGGGAGTCCCACCATCAGTTCACCCTAGTTTTTGTTGACTTATTCTCTAATGGGAATAAATTAGTTCATATTTAGTTATCCTATCACCACATTTTCAGGATTTAAGGAGGTTAGGTGCCTTTTCTCACCTAGGTTAGTTAACTGATTGTGAATTGATTCGGTCGTACGAAGTTACGATAGTGAGTCTCCAGTGGTGATTTTCTCACTATTGGTGATCTATGGAGTCAGTCCAGGACACGAGATCCGAATCACTCCTAGAGGATTCAAAATTCTTTTATTGTATTATGGATGTATTACATACAAATGAATGATTATGAGATTATAGTTATGCTGTAAATTTTTTTCCTCTTGTCTGAATAATTTCACCATGATTGTTTGATCATTGTACACTGCATTTCTTCTTCCTCCTTCAATATTTTTTCATAGTGAGGTTCAATCTATCCTGAATATACTGAAGCTTTGCTAAATTAAAGATGGTATAAGAGTAGGTAATCAATCCAACTTCAATCCTTGGAAACTTCCATTGACGCACCAGAAGCAACTGGCACATAATTTCTGGTATTTGTGCCTTGTTCCATCTAGATTAATTTAGAGAATTATATCCAGGTGTGAAGCAACCTGATAATGTGTACATGTCGAAGTAGAGAGTAATTAAATTGGGTTGACTTTGAATTGAAAGTGTTTTTGCATCTAAGTTGAATAATTCAGAACAATTGTGCTGCTCCTAAAGCTGCAAAATGGAGAATTCAACAACCTTGACACCCAGGATCCTCACACCCTTCAACTATCTTGATTGGAGGACTAATATGTAGATTGTCTTGAGAAAAAAAGGTATGTACATGGTCACTATGGGTTCACAGTGATGTCTCCAGACCAATGCCTACAACATCCATGAATGGATCCAGATACTTTTTGACCTTCATTGATGACTACTCAAGGTATTGCTGGATTTAATTTCTTAAGAAAAAGTATGAGGTGTTTGAAACCTTCAAATTTTTCAAATCCTTATCTGAGAACACTCTTAGGAATAATATCAAAGCACTCAGATTAGATAATGAAGGAGAGTACATCCAAAGAGAGTTCCAACAATTGTGTGCTTCAACAAGTATTCAAATGAAACATTCAGTCCCATACTTACCTCATCAAAATGGTGTAGCTGAGAGGAAGAATAGATCCTTGAAAGAGATGGTTACATTCCTTCTTGAAGGAAGAGATCTCCATCATATATGTGGGCTAAAGCAGTGAAATGTGCTTTGTACATATAGAACATAGTGCCTCACAATTTAGTGGTTGGGGTCACTCCATTCGAAGCATTTATGGTACATAAGCCCAATGTATCACATTTGAGGGTTTTTGGTTCCAAAGCATGGGCCATAATTCCATCTGAAAAGAGGAAATCCTTTCAATCTCAAAGTAGCAAATGCATTTTTCTAGGATATGCATATGATGCAAAAGCCTACAAACTAATGGATATTGCAACCAAAAGATGCTTCATAGAGCAGAGTGTCCAATTCAATGAATATCCATTGTATTATCTACAACCGACCGAAGATGAAGGAATAAATAATCAATCAATTCCATTTTCATACGATGATGTCTCTACTAATGTTTTAGATCAAGAGTCCAAATATGAGGATCAAGAAGATTAAGATCTTGATATTGAGAATGAAGCTCAAGCAGATTGATCCAGGAGGATCTCCAATATCCATCAAAATTAAAGTCTTAAAAATGAAAAAAAAATCTTACAACAATGTAGATCTCGTCGAGAGCTTTCCAGTGACATTTATTTCATGAGAAACGACTCCAGATGTGAAGGTTATTAAGTTTTGAAATTACGACAAAACACGTAAAAAAGACAAAAAAATGGGCCACATGGCACACCCATAGGGTGCCACGTGACATGGAAAATCAACAGACAAGTGATGTGCTAGCCCTACAGTTGGCCACGTGGAGGCTTCAAGGTGACATGGCAGATGAGTTGGACTTATGGCAGGTTCAAAAATGGTATAGAAGGCGTTTATGTGGACCAAGCATTACCTACCATGTGGCAGCTTGGTTGACACTTTATTGATTTGTTTACCAAAATATATGGAGTCAAGGAGGATTGAACCTTCAACCTCCTCTCCACCTAAGTCTCCACCATATCCTCCTAACCTCACCCTTCGATTGATGGTTCTTAACCATATAGGTTGCGACTTCTATTTGAAGTTAAACTAATGGTTATTTTGAAAAAGGGACAAGTCAAGGGCTTAGCCCTAGATCCCATGTGTTTTCCACAAATCATAGCATTGAACCAATGGTCCAATGGAAAAGCTACAACACAACCATATTCCAACAGAATTCCAACGCATAGAACCGTTAGAACCATAAGTCACCACAACAACACGCCAACACAATTATCAAATAAACATATCGTATATCAATATCAAATTAAAAGGGGAGGCGAGAGGCCCGAGGGTTTGACCTTGGGACCTCCACTCCCCATGCCCACACTTTACCAATGGGATATGCCCTAGTCCTTGGTTTAGGATTGGTACAAAATATTAAAAAACTTGTTGGATTTTGTAAGCCCAAAAATGAGTGTGTGGCCATGATTTTGAGCCTAAAAAACCACCATTTAAACCCCTTTTTGGAGCCACAAAATACGTAGTTTGGCACCCATCATATGCATGATTCCTGAGGTGGTCCAGGTACAAAGAATTACATTCTGTACATGTGTGAAAAAAGGTATTTCTCAAAGTGCATTCCAAAGGAGGTCTCATGCAAAATAGGTCGATGTTATGCTCATTTTTCTCGAAATTTCGAGAGGAATGCAATGGTGCAGTTTGTTTCTGGGTTTGACAGATAGAATTTAGAAGTTTTTCTAGAACTCATGTATGTAAGCTTTTGAATACTTATTAAGATCTAATTTATCATTGGAAGTGGTCCAGAGATGTAGCCCAAGGGGGTGAACTCTGTTAACATTTTCTACCTACAATTTTATGGTTTGCATACTTGTTTATTTGCTTATGTGGCTTGATTAAGCTCTTAAATTTGTATTTTTGAAGTATTTTTCATGAGTTTAATACTTGAATTTTCACATGCAATTTATACAGTTAAAAATATCCTTAAAATTTTTAGATCTATTTTGGTATCATAGCAACTTAACCATTGCATTGTGAGTTTGTGAACGTTAACAAGATCAAGGCTTCAATGTGGTGAAGGAGAACTTGAAGAATTTGACCAATAAATTGGTTCAAGAAGAGGTAGAATGGATTCACCAAAAGGAGAGGATGGGGATTCTTTAATCCGATATGAAGGAGAATTTATTAAAGCTTTCATGAGAATGTAAACAATGGTGGAAGAACTTTATCAAGATCGAAAAAGGGTGAACAAGGTGGCCCATATCATACTGAAGGTAAACAAGGGTGAACAAGGTGGCCCATAAAATGAATACAACAATTGATAATGGAGTTCACCCCTCCTGGGCTATGTCTTTGGGCCACTTCCAATGGGAAGACTGATCTTATTAAGTCTTCAAAGCTTACAAAATGAGTGTTCTGCAAATACTTATGGGTTATGTTAGTAAAACATAGAAACAAATAGCACCACTGCATTCCTTGTGAAATTCTGAGAAAAATGAGTATAAATTTGACTATATTTCCTAACACCTCCTCTGATACGCATATCAAGAACACCCTCTACCTACAACTATACAGAAATGTACATATTCATGCATCGGGAATCGTGCCTATTAATGGTTATACAAACCTCGGGAACTGTGCCAAAACTTCCTCAAACTCTGTGTAAACTGTCTTTGGATTTCTGTAATGCCACATTGGGAAGCATGCAAATCCTCCTTAAAAATGTGTAAAAACTTGTTGGGCATTGTGCAAAACTGCTTTGGGATTCGTGTCAAAAATTGCATCCGAATTTGTGTTAAACTGTGGTCCTGAATGTGGGTTTTATAGGGTTTTGGAAGTGGTTAAAGGGCGCGGGTCGAAATTCCATGCACCCTTTTGGCACCCATTGTTCCTACCTACGAACACTTAAAGGAATTTTGTCGTATCCCATAACAAGTGGCACCAGTGGCCCGTTGGTTAACACACTTGCAAGGAGGGGAGGAGATTGTGGGTTCAAGCCCACAAACCTCTCCCCACAAAATGTTTTGGCCATATTGGCATTATGGTATTGGTTACATACGGTGGACTATAATATATGGTATGATTTAGCACATTGGTGTATGGGATATAGTGACGGCATAAACTATGGGATACATTGGTTATAATATATCCATGCCTTGGTGTTGGCCATGGGGTCGAGGGATAAGGCATTGGCCCCCTATTTCCAAATAAATGCAACTTAAATTTAAATACAAGTCACAACTTAAACTTAAATACAAGTCACACGCTTTTGTTGTTAAGAAACAACATGTGGTGTGTTGGCTAGGCGGGCTTTCCCATGGAATCCCAAATCTTTTATAAAAATTACATTGATATATTTGTCCAGAATAACCATTTTTTCCATTTTAACCATAATTTCCGAAACTTCAAACCTGAATAAATTCTACATTCGGAGGTATTTTTTTTTTTCCGAAACAGGCATTGTCGAAAAGATATTGATGAGCTCTTGACTCTTGTAAGTTTTTATTTTACATTTTGAAGACTTTAATTTCGATCTACTATGAGATTATCCAAGAGGATAATCTATATGGGAACTTATGGACACAAAGTTGAAGAAAAGCACAACATCCACCCACAAACGGACAGACAAACTGAAGTGGTTAACCATACCATTGCAAATCTTCTTCGAGGGTATTTTGCCAATAATCCTAAGCTTTGGGATGAATAGTTGCATTATTTTCAACGTGCATACAATAGATACAGACACTCTTTAACATAGAAGTACCCATTCGAGACATGTTTTGGGTATTTTCCAAAGTCTCCCTTAGACTTTGTTTTTGGGAAAGATATATGGAATATGGTCAAGTTGATGTAGTAAAGCTTTGAAGTTTATTCAACAGATCCAGTTGATTAATCAAACAGTGCAAGAGCATTTGGAATCAAGTGAGTCCAAGTATAAAGAAAGCCATCACAAAAGCATCGGGTAGATCATCACTTTCAAGTTGGTGATCAAGTTTAGCTTCATATTAGCAAAGACCGACTCCAAGGTGAAGGTAGAAAGTTGAAACCAATTAGGTATGGTCCTTTTACAATTTTGGATCAAGTTGGTAATAATGATTTCTGGTTAGATTTTCCTCCTGACATGCAAATGTATTCCGTTGTTAATGTGGAAAACTTAAAATTCTATGAGCCTCTTATGATTATGGACCCAGATGTATAGGTTCAAGTACCTTCTATTGACGAGTTTACTCTCGAGTATCTCAATGAACTTTAGGAAGATGCCATACTTGATAAGAAGTTCAGATCTCCACGAAGAGGTGATGTGGAATATCTTTGTGTGGGGCTTAAAGGAATGCATCCAAACAAGGTACGATGGCTAGAAACTAGAAGAGTGAGGGAATTGTACCCTCACCTATTTTATGAATGAATTGATGCTTTTGGAGGCCCAAAATATTCATGGTGGGAATATTTGATTCAGAAGGATCTCCAATATTGAAAAAAATGAAAGTATTCAAAATTAAAAAATAAGATTACAACAATGTAGAGCTCGCCAATAACTTTCTGGTGATGTTCATTTCGCAAGAAATGACTTCTAGATGTGAAAGTTATTGAGTTATGAAATTACAACAAAACATGTTAAAATGGAAAAAGGCCACATGGCACACCCACAGGGTGCCACGTGGCATGGACACTCAACATGTACAATTAATAGATAGGTGGCATGGCATCCCTTCAGCAGGCCATGTGGAGGCTTTAAGGTGACACAACAGATGAATTGGACCTATGGCAGGTAAGGTGTTTATGTGGACCAACCAGAGCTTTCCATGTGCCAGCATGATTGACACTTTATTGATTTTATTACCAAAATATATGAATTCAGGGAGGAATGAACCCCCAAACTCCTCTTTGCCTAATTCTCCACCATATCCACCTAGCCATTCCCTCCATCTGATGGTTGTTAATCTTATATGATATGACTTCTATTTGAAGTTGAAATAATGGTTATTTTGAAAAAGGGATAGGCCATGGGATTATCCCTCGACTCCAATGTGTTCGCTACATATCACACCATTGAACCGATGGTCTAATGGACAAGACAAAACAAAACGATATTCCAAAAAGAACGCCAACACATATAACTGGTGGAACCACAAGTCACCATAACAACACGCCAACACAATTATCCAATAGGCATATCATATATCGATATCATGTTAAAATGGGAGGCGAGAGGCCCAGAGGTTTGAACCTGGGACCTCCACTCCCCATGCCCACACTTTACCAATGGGATACAACCCAGTCGTTGGTAAAGGATTGGGACAAAATATTTAAAGTTCGTTGGATTTTGTAAGCCTAGAAACTGGCGCGTGGCCACCATTTTGGGGCTGAAAAACCATCATTTAAAACCTTTTCTGAGCCACGAAATACACAGTTTGGAACCCAACTTATGAATATTCTCAAGGTGGTCAAGATACATATAAGTACATTCCATCTGACCGTATAGGTGCAACATAATTTCTTCCTCGAAGTGTATTCCAGAAGAGATCTCAAGCAAAATAGGTCGACTTTATACTCATTTTTCTTGAAATTTTGAGAGGAATGTAGTGGTTCATTTTGTTTCTAGGTTTGAGTGACATTACTCATAATTTTTTCTAGAAATCATGTATCTAATATTTTGAAGACTTAATAATATCAACCTTCTCATTGGAAGCAACCCAAATACGTAGCGCAGGGGGGGTGAACTTCGTTAGCATATGCTGTCTACAATTTTATGGTTTACATACTTGTTTATTTGATTATGTGGTTTGATTAAACACTTAAATTTGTCTTTTTTAAATTATTTTTATGAGGTTAACAATTCATTTTTCACATGCAATTATATGGTTAAAAGGATCCTGAAAAATTTCAGATCACACATCCAGATCTAGATCCAACTCTTGCTCGTAATCCAAGGCATAAATGGGCCCAAAAAATCATTGATATTGTTGGGAATAGTGCTAGGGATCCATTTGACAGAAGGAGAACCAGATCTCAATTTCAGGATGAAAACCTTGCGTTCTACCATATAGATCCACTTCTCCCATAGTGGTGCTTCATGATGCTGGGGTATAATCCACAATCCTACAAGGAGGCTTGACATGATCCAAGATGGCAGGAAACCATGTATGATGAATATGACTCACTATAAGACAACAAGACCTGGGAGCTTGTCTCCTTTCCTCCTAGGAGAAATATAGTTTAGTGCAAATGGATCTACAAGACCAAACTGGAAACATGTGGATCTACTACCAAGTATAAGGCTTAATTAATTGCAAAGGGGTATTCACAAGTTCATGGGATGGACTCATTGAAACATTTTATCTTGTTGCAATAATGGACTCCATAAGGATGGTTTTGGCCATTGCAGCTTCAAACAAGTGGGAGGTAGATCACATGGATGTGAAGAGTGCCTTTCTCCATGGTGACTTGGAATAAAAGATCTACATGAGACAACCTAAGGGGTACACTGAAGATTCCTCCTTTGTTTGCAAACTAATTAAATCTCTTTATGGGATTAAGCGAGCCCTAAGGTCATGATATGCCAAGATGGATGCCTTATTACTGTCACAAAAGTTTGAAGGTGCAAATATGTATGCAATGTCCACATACAATAGAAGGGAGGTTTCTTACTAATGATTGTACTTTGTGTGGATGACTTGCTCATCAATAGTGGCTCAATTGCTCGATTGATGCATATCAAGTCGTCTTTGAGGAAGGCACTCTCCATGACATATATAGGGATGTTAAGGAAATATTTGGCATTGAAGTGAATAAAAAATCTTCGGGGATCATGATTACTTAGAACAGATACATAGGATATTTCCTCAAAAGATTCCATATGACTGATTGCAAAGGAACATCCTTCCCCTTTTTATATAGCATCATATTGCAAGAAGGTGGTTCTACAATGTTGGCATTTCTCCCCTTCGACCCAAGTTCAAACCTTCTATCGCAAGCAACACAGCCCAAGATATCGACTTGATAGAGAAAGGATCAGTTGGAAGCACCCGCGACATAGATGCACTCTCACTCGAGATATCTCTTATGGGTAATTTCTAGTACCAGGTTTCTATATTTGGATGGGGATTTATTCTCCCTTGGAACCTTACCAACTCTCTTGACCAAAGCTGGTGGGTGTAATGCTTAACCTTACTGTGTGCAGATAAGACACTATTAACTTATCAGTCATAGATATTATACCAGTAGTATAAAATTAACACACTTGTTATCTATCAATAGTGCGACTCGTGCACAAAAGAACTCATTCATTAACAAATGAATAAACACTTAATCACAATATACATTCCTGTGACAAAAGCACATTCATAATATACATGCATGCAACATGAACATATTCATCATCTACTTAATTCCACATTATTTAACGTGGAAACCCATCCAAGAAAAAACACAAAGGTGCTCTTCATTTGGCATGAGAAATATATGGCACCTTTTGTCTACACACTGAGCTGCAGAAACTGTTATAGATATTCTTCTCTTATCTATACATACTTCTCTCTCCTCTGATGCTCTCTAGTCTTCTGCCACTTAATCTTCTCCTACTTGACTCTAATATTGATCTGCACATAACCAAGATCAACTACTCTTCTCTATACTTATGTGCACTTAGTTGTAGACTACTCGAGTCTTCTTACAGACACAAAACAAGTAACTTACCCTGTAAGTGAATTGATTTGGTAACTAGGTAAGAAACAACCAGAATAAACTGAAGCACATCTTGGGTTCTTCATTCTTATATACTATTACATGTCGCTATCAACCAACTTCATTCAGTAGCTAATAGGTTGTCATTCCTATTATAGTGACATTTGTTAGTAAGCACTAATGACCCGAATTACAAAGATGATTTTATCCTTGAACACACATGTGAATTCCACCGACTCTATCCAACCTCATTCCCACGATGTTCCTTGAAATTTCATTTTCAGCCGTTGCACACCTTCTGACATGGTTTCTTCCATTGCAACTAATATCATCGCATATTTTCCTTCTATAATGGCTTTTCTTTTGTCGTGGTTTCTCTTATGTTGCAAAATATTCCTTTGCGAACTCTTCTTTTGTCTCAGCTTCCTTTGTGACTACTTCTTTCCTTAACTATTTTTGTTATGTCTTCGTTTGGTTCTGTTCTTCCTTTTCTACTTCCGTTGCAACTCATTTTCCTTCCTATGACCGAATTCTTCACATTATCAGGAAGAACTCTAACTAAATTCTGCCTATCCTTTTATAGGGACAACAACCCTCCAACACTCACATGTAGCTCGTCCCGAGCCACACAATGCTACTCATCAACTTCTGCATTTGTCACAACTTTACTTTGAAAACATTGGAATATTTTCACTATTTCCTCTATCTTGCGTCGCACATCCTCTTTTGTTTTCTTCAATTTTTCCATAAGATAAGAATTGATGTTTTTCGATGTTACACTTCTTGCAAACTCTACTACTTGTCACACCTTTTGATGTACATGCTAATAATTCCTGTAACTCTTTCTGCTTCAGCCTACAACTCTGCGACTTTATTGGTCCTTTGCTACTGTTGAGTGCACAACACTGTAACTTGCTGTTGCATTTTCTTCATTTCTATTGTCTTAACAATTTTCTCTGCTAAGGGAAACTTCTTCATCTCATTTCTCATTTAGTTTACTTATGTTTCAGTTGTTTGGAAATCCTCTACGACTTTCTCTATTTCCTTGTCATCGATCAATGCTTCCCATGACTACGAAACTTGGTTGACAACCTTAGCACATAATTCCTTTGCCTCTTCTACCTTCCTCATAGCCTCTCTCACTGGTTTTCTTCTTTCGTCTAACACCTCGGGGGGTGTACTTGGTTTTACCAGCACTTCTAGATCTACGACATTTTTGCAAGGTATTTTGTTATATCTCCAAGTCAAATGACCTTAGCTTATGGAAACATCTCCTTTGTTATTCCTTCATTAGAATTTTTTTGCATGGAAGGGATACAATATTTTTGAGCCTATTCCTATTCTCCTCCCAAGTTTTTCCTTTCTGATCGGTCTCTTGCACTGTTTTCTTCATTTTATTGACAACTTTATTTGCTACTTTTTATTTCTTAATGAAGGTGCCTTATCTTACCTTAATCTCCGCAATTGCGACATTCTGCATTACATAGACTTCATACAACCACATATGTGAGAAGTCTATTGTCACTTGGACCAAGCTTTTGTCCATCTCATTCAATTCTATGGTACCGATATCAAGTGATACACCCTGCACTTGCATCTTGATTGATGAAACATACATTGGTATCTCACTTTGTCGCTCTTCTGAAGTGCCAGGTACATCCCACAACTCGATTGTATGGGGTGTATAATCTACTGCGGTTCTCATATATTTAACAGCTTTGTAGAGCACTATTAGTAAATCAATAATACTACATGTGAGCTCTGTTTGTCGCTCATATATTTTCTTGAAGTTCGTTTGTGCAAATACTATTACTGCTTCGGTTAGAAGTGTAAAATATTTACCATCAAGGCTGATAGTATTTGCGGTTCTGTTAGCCTTCCTTTTCTCATGTCTTGCCTCCATCTGCATTGTTTCAGTCTGTTTTCTCTTCTCCTACAATTGTATCTATCAGAGTTGTGCTTAAACAATTCTAGGCAGTGTTTGGATCTTGTGTTTTTTCATATGGGTTCCCTCCCCAATCTCCATCATTCTGTGATGGTGGATTGTCTTGTCCTAGGTATTCATCTGCATTTAATTGGTCATCCGAAATAGGAACATGTCATTCTTTCGACCAATCTTAGATGATGGCCCCAACTTCTTCTTCGGTTAACAAAAATGGTGTTGCATACCATTGGCGTTGAGTGTCTTGTCACAACTGTAATAAAATATGATGCAGGTCAATTTGAAACTTGATAATTTGGTGAAACTGCTGAATGGTTTAATAGCTAAGTCTTTCCCGCTTCTTCACCTTATGTCGGAGGGCCTCTCCATGCATAATAAATTCCATGTTGTTATCTCACTGTCTGTCCTTATTATCCTTGTTGAACTAGATATTCTCGTATTGAGCTCCTCTACATCGTACTGGTAGGTCTACCCCTTGGTAATTTGGTGGTTCAACCCATGTGACAAATGAAATCAAAATCAATAGCTAGGAATAATGGATTGCATTACCTTTTTCCTATGACTCTACTCCATCTGCTAGTAACTCATTCAATAGATACTACGACAAGTTGATTTGAACTCCCTTCACACAGAGTTCCTCTAGCGCAACCACACTTGTAGTACACTGGTTGGGTTACATCTTCCGCAATGGTTTTCTGGCTAATACCTTCACAGCGAACCAAATAGTATGGTCATTAATTGAGGTGATGAAGAAACCTCTACTATATCTGCACAAACCATATTTATCCTCCATCTTGTTTTCCAGCTCAGTTTCTTGGTCTTTCCTTAAATACGACACTGGATCTATACCTGCTAATGGTAGGCCTATCATTATTGCGATAAGTTCGGCATGCAGAGAAATTTGTTTGTCGAGCCAAAGGTAGCCACCATGAAAGGAAACTAATAATTTTTTCACACAAGGATTCACTTCTGTGCTTCGACTGAAGTGTGGTATATACAACAATGAAAATAACCCTGACAGGTCTAGTCCTCTTACCCATTCCATTGGAACAAATTTCTTCGATGAATCTGGTGTATCTTGTACAGTAAGAATGTAGTTATTTCAGTCTAAATATTTGTGCTTCTTCATGTCATGATCAACGAAGGACAGATTCTATAGGTTCGATAGAATATCCTGCAATACCTTAACTCCTTCCGTCACTTTGGGTGCTACCAATGCGTACCATGCCTTCTTTGGGACTCTAATATTTTTTGCATAAGAGCGTCTTGGTGGGATTTATGGTGGAAGTTGACTCCTAGTTTCCGAGTCTTCATCCTCCTCACGTGGTGGTGGTTTTGGTAGTGCTGTTTCTTTTCATTTCTTCTTTCTATTTCCATTATGCTTCCCCCATGAGATTTGAGATAGACCAGGTAGGTTTGAACATAATTTTTCTGAAGGCCTAACTGGAATTTTCTTAGCATCTTGAGAAACCTCGGCCCATCATGGGACATATCCAACATGTATTCCATGATCAACGTGGATGCTGTAGTCGCAACATCAGATTCATGATATGTACTTGTGCTGGAATTCGATATGACCATTTTCTGAAAAATTCACTTCAGCTCTTGGAGTTGCAGACAACAGTTTATTTTCTCGCATGCAAATAGATTGAAATGAAAGTTTGGCACGAAATTTTATAACATGTACCCATTTTCTTCGGCCTTATTTCACATGCACATGCAATTAATAGAAAGGTATATGTCCTTTTAGTCTCATGGACTGATCGTCTGAATAATTAAGGAAACTTCTATGCATGGAACCAGTTACCTGTTGCATCAAGTAGTGGTTATTGGCATAAATATCAACATGAAAAAAAAGAATGCCACCAAAATATCTCATCCTTTTTTAAATTTTATGATGGCCGACTATATTTTCTGTGCCTCAAATTCATCTTGCGACAACATCACGATTTCTTGCGACTAGTATCCTTCCTTCGACAGAATCCTTTCCCTGCAACAGACGAGGTATGTTTGCATTCACTTTTCCACCTATGATAGACATAGATTCTGCGACACCTTTCCTCCACATGCGACTTACTAGCACTATGTGATAGACACAAATTCTATGACACTTTTCCTCTACATGCAACTTACTAGCACTCTATGACAGTCTTTGCTTTCATGACAACTGATTTCCTGCAATAAAACTAAATTTTTCTTTTCTTTCTTTTCTCTCTCTTGTTTTTTAGGCGACCAAGTCACAGCTATCGTGATACAGCTTCAACCGAATTCCATTGACCAAACCTTTGATGAGTGTTCCATCTATATTTTGTAACTGCACTGCGCCTCCATCATTGATCTGAATGACAACATACAGTCCTAGCCAGTGTGTTTTTAACTTACCCAGATGCTTGAAGATTTTGTTGTCATACATAAGAACAAGTCCCATGGCCTGAAACTATTTGTTCTTAATGTGTCGATCATGCCATACCTTCTGTCTTTATTTTTCAATGTTTTGGTGATACCCTGAGACAAAACGTTCTTCTTCTAGCTGCACAAGTTGTGACAATCTCTCCTTGACAGCATCAACATCTGTCATCTCTATGATCACAATGATTATTAGAATCAATACAATATATTCCATTGGAATCACAACTTCCTATCCATACACCAAGCGAAATGGAGTGTGGCCTATCAACTTCTTACAAGTCATGCAATATGACCATAATACTGCCAAATTTTTTTGATCACAGTCATCTCTTTGGGCATTACAAATATTTGTCAATACATTTTCTAGGATCTTATGAAATGCTGTTAGATTTTTATCTATTTCAACAATATGATCTTAGGATCTTATCTAAGAGAATAACAAGCACAACAATCAAACACAAGAGACAATGAACACAAAGTTTTTCCTTGGGGAAACCATAAAGGAGAAAACCCTGCAACTTCCTCAAAGATAGAATCAACACCAAAAGTAAAACCCAAAAACAATATGATGATCTCCTGACAACAGTCGTCTCTCTCTCTCTTGTCCCAGCTTCTTCTTTCTCTCCCATTTATGCGCTACAACTGAGTGTGAGTGAATGTGTGATAAATAGAGAGGCTCACTCTCTATTTATACTAATTCTTGACTTGACAATAAATTACTTGGGCCAAATTCTCTAGGAGAGTCTAATAACCCTAGGGCCCCACAACTGCATGGACTTTAACCCTTGAACAACAGGGAGGGTTACCCTCTATGAATTTACATGACTTGTTTACATTATTGAATCTCTCGATCGAAACATCAGGGCATGACATGACTTAATTACATTACATATACTTCCCGAAATAAAAATCAGGGTACAATACATAAGATATACAAGTGAATACATTTCGAAGTTACAAATACATCAACACTCCCTCTTAACTAGGAAGGTATTCTCTAGACACAATTTATCAACACAAGTCTTCTTCTCTGTATCATCTGTATCATCATCAATTCATATTCATCATCAAGTCATCTTCATCTTCAAGTCTGGACCATTACTAGATCTTCATCAAGTCTGGATCAACACTGGATCTTCATCAAGTATGGATCATCACTGGATCTTCATCAAGTATGGATCATCGCTGCTATATCATCACTATCAAATGGTGCTATCTCTCAATTCTTCTTGTCATAGGAAGTTCCACAGAGCCATCCCTTTTTCATGCTAGTTGTAGGCCTAGCCTTCATGTAGGTCTTTATCTTCTTCAACACTTATATCTGAACACATGTCAGAAAGGCCCGCCCAGCACTTACATCTGACCATGGGAGGAACACATCCACCATGATGTCAGAAAGGCATGCCCATCACTCACATCTAAGCATGGGAGGAACACATCCACCACCATGTCAGAAAGGCCCAACACTTACATCTGACCATGGGAGGAACACATCCAAGAATCATGTCGGAAAGGCCCAACACTTAAATTCACCAGCATTACAGGAAACACCTACTATCATCTGTGAAAAGGCCCAACACTTACAACCATCAGCATGATAGGACACACCTACTATCATATGTGGAAGGGACCCGCACTTAAAACCATTAGCATGATAGGACACACCTACTATCATTTGTGGAAGGGATCTGCACTTACAACTGATCACGTGGGAGCCAATCCCACAGTCATATCAGAATGGCTCTGCACTTATATCTGATCATGTGGGAGCCAATCCCATAGCCATATCAGAATGGATATGCACTTATATCTAATCGTGTGGGAGCCAATCCCACAATCATATCAGAATGGCTCTGCACTTATATCTGATCATGTGGGATCCAATCCCACAGTCATATCAGAATGGTGCTACACTTATATCTGATCATGTGGGAGCCAATCCCACAGTCATATCAGAATGGATCTGCACTTACAACTGACCATGGAAGGAACCAATCCTATCACCATGTCAGGAGGTCTCATAGACTCATCACTTCCCCTTGGAAGGAACCTTGATCTGGAGAACACCAAGCTTCTCCCTGAAGTACTCAAACTTCACTCTAGCTAATGGTTTGGTCAACACATCAGCTATCTGCTCTTCCGTCACAACATACAGGAGCTTCACTGCTCCTATCTGCACCATATCCTTGATATAGTGATATTTGATCTCAATATGCTTTGACTTGTCATGGAACACTGGGTTCTTTGATAAATTCACACAACTCTAGTTGGGGTCACTCCATTCAGGTACCTCAGAATATGCTTTGCAGCAATCAGGTGAACATGTCTCAGATCCATCAGGAACTAGCTCAATGTGTTCACAACAAAGCAAATATATGGTCTCATATTCGTCAGATCCATCAAGGACCCAATCATCTGACGATACATCGTAGAATCAACTGTCTTTGATGAAGCATCACTCAATAGATTCAAGTTCAATGCCATAGGTGTGGTCATGGCCTTGCAGTCCATCATCCCGAACCTCTTCAAGGCCTCTACTACATACTTCCCTTGTCCTAGGGAGATTCCATCCACATTCTGCCACACCTCCATGCCTAGAAAGTAGTGCATCATACCCAAGTCCTTCATCTCGAATTCGGCAACAAGATTCCTCTTCATGTCATCAATCAACCCATCCACACCTGTTACAAGTAGGTCATATACATACAGTAGGAGTAGGAGTATCATTGGTTTTCCTTCTTCAACCTTGTAGTAAAGGTTGGAATCTGCTTTACCCTTAGTAAAGCCCAAACTGGATAGGAAGCTGTCAATTATGCCGTACCATGTCCTGTGTGCCTATTTCAAACCATACATGGCTTTCTTTAATTTACACACATGATTCTCCCTATCATGTGTCTACCTGTCAAGGATTTGAATTCTCTGAACTTGCTGAATACTTCATCTTTGTTCTTCAAAAAGTATATCCATGTCTTTCTAGAAAAATAATCAATAAAAGAAACATAGTATACATACCCGCTTAATGAACTGGATTGGCCTGTATACATCGGAGTGAATGATTTCCAAGATTCCTTTTTCCTTGCTCTCACTACTTGGAAATGTCTTCTTTGTGTTCTTTCCTTTCTCACATCCTTTGTAGACACCGTCATGTTTTTCCTGTATTTCTGGAAGACCTTCAACAACTTTGCTTGCAAGTGGTAGTGCCCTATAGTGCACATGTGCAAGCCTTCTATGCCAAAGTTCATTTGGCTCTACTGAGTCATGGACCAAGGCTTGTTCTAGATGGCCCTTTAATTTGTATAGTCATCCTTCTTGTTCTCCAATCACTACTGCATCATCTATAGTCATTCCTTTTGGCCACATAAGGACTTGGCCATCTATAAATGCAACCATCATGCCTTTTGCATCCAATGCATAGATGGAGAGAAGGTTCTTCTTTAGTCCTGGTACAGATAGGACATCCTTCATCTTCATAGAATTTCTAGAATCTAGTTTATAGGAGGATTCACCACTACCTTTTATTGGATAATGGTAGTCATCTCCAAGTTTCACAAAGGATTCCTTGAATCCTGTCATATGTGTGGAAGCCCCACTATCAATGAGCCAATCATTGATTCCATGTGTAACAATGCCTGTGAGGGAAGAAATCAAAACATATTCTTCTTCACTAGAAGAATCATCACTTTCTTCTTTGGCTTTCTTTCTGGGAGGTTCATCATCCTCTGTAGTGTGATCATGATGTCTTTTCTTGCTTCCCTTCTTCTTGTGAGAGCCACTTTTGTTTCTAGGGCATTCTCTAGCATAGTGTCCTTTCTCGTCACATGTACAACCTTTGATTCTAGACAAATATTTATTAGATATTCTAAGATTACTTCTCTGGTGAGAAGACTTACCTTTGTGATAGTTTGTTCTGCTACTCTCAGAGTGTAATATGAGAGCTTGATCTTCACTTCCCATCTTTTCTTCTCAAGCTACTATCCGAGCTTCATCTTGTGAGCATTCCTCCCACAGTCTACTGACTTTGACCAGATTCTTTTTGGCACAGATCCCTTGAATAAAGGAGTCCCATGATCTAGGGAGGCCATTCAAGGTGGTCATCACAATTTATGCATTCTCTACTTGTTCATCTATTGCTTCAATCTATTCCTTGATATGAGATACCCTTGTAAAGTAAGACTATATGGTTTCCGCATTCTGTATCTTTACATTCTTCAATTGGTTTCTTAGAGTCGTATTCCGATTTATGTTCTTCCTTTCAAACAGTTTGTTCAGGGCATCAAACATAGCTTTAGGTGTCTTTAAGGAGGACACCTGTGGTATGAGGTGATCCTTGATTGAATTAGCAATAATCATCTTAGCCATGAACAATTTATTTTTGTGTAATGCCTTAGCCTCATCTCCCTCTAGAGCTGGAACCTCTTCATTGGTGTAAGAGTCCAACTCATTTTCTTTCAGGACCAGGGAGATCCTATACTTCCAGGCTCGGATTTTATCAGCTCCCTCAAGCTTGGTATGATGAGACATCTTAACAAAGAACCTCAAATGGAAATGCAAAAGATTTAGATCTTACCAGGTTAAGATGTCGAAACTGGATCTGGAGCTGAATTTCTGTAGAGCTGGTTTAGGAGTATATCAGGGTTTGACTTTCACGGAGTTCTACCCAACCAAAAACTTTCATCTTGATCTCTAAACTTTGATTTTGGGAAGGAGATCAATCCAGGCCTAGGATAACTCAAAAAATCCACTTCTATGGAAATCGCTAATTTTCGGCAGTAGTGGAGGGTCAAAAATTGAAAATGCTCATAATCAGATTCTGCTTCGACAAAAATATGCGCCCTAGAGAGGAGAGTCAGCCCAACCTCTTTTTTCTGAAAAATCTATGGAGAGAGATCCAAAAAATAGGAAGCCCTAGTTTTCGTCGTTGCGCAGTGTCTTCTTCTCAGGTTAGCTCTAATACCAAGTTAGATTTTTATCTATTTCAACAATATGATCTTAGGATATTATGTGAGAGAATAACAAGCACAACAATCAAACACAAGAGACAATGAACACAAATTTTTTCCTCGGGGAAACCATAAAGGAGAAAACCCCGCAACTTCCTCAGAGATAGAATCAACACCAAAAGTAAAACCCAAAAATAGTAAGATGATCTCCTGAAAACAGTAGTCTCTCTCTCTCTTGTCCTAGATTCTTCTTTCTCTCTCAGTTATGCGCTACAACTGAGTGTGAGTGAATGTGTGATAAATAGAGAGGCTCACTCTCTATTTATACTAATTCCTGACTTGAGAATAACTCACTAGGGCTGACTTCTCTAGGAGAGTCTAATAACCCTAGGGCCCCACAACTGTGGGGACTTTAACCCTTGAATAATACGGAGGGTTACCATCTATGACTTTACATGACTTGTTTACATTATTGAATCTCCTGATCGAAACATCGGGGCATGACATGACTTAATTACATTACATATACTTCCCAGAATAAACATCGGGGTACAATACATAAGATATACAAGTGAATACATTCTGAAGTTACAAATACATCAACAAATGCTTTGGCAACACCACTTAGTTGAGGGTTGATATGGCATTGTATTTCTATGTTGAATATGGAATTCCTCCGTTAGTTCTTCAATAAAATGGTGGAAAAAGTGTGTACCTTGATCACTTATTAAAGTATTTGGGCATCCAAATCTTGTCACGACATTTCCAAACATAAACTTTGTAGCAGTCACAACAATACAATATTTTACTGGTGCTGCTTCGGCCCATATTGTGAGGTAGTTGGTCGTAGTGATAGTATAGTGTGCACTTGTGCACTTCCTTGTTCCACTGATAGGACCTGGAAAATCAACGACCCATTTATCAAATTACTACAAAGTTACTTATGGTACTAGAGGAATCTCACATAATCACTATGAATTTCCTATTCTCTGACAGACATCAAAACTATGACGATAATCCTGGGCATCCGCATGCATGGTGGGCCACCACAATCCTACTTGAAAAATCTTGTGCACTGTATCTTTTCTAGTGTAATGGCCTCCTGCGATACCAACATGTGCTTCATTTAATATCAATAGTATCTCGTGTTCTAATATGCAGCGATGAAGAATCTCACCAGGACCCATCTTATACATTTGTCCAATGATCAACCGAAAGTCCACAACTCACACAACCAATTGTTTCTTCTTCATAGTGGTGAATTCAGCTGGCTCATAACCCATAGTAAAAATTGTATGATATCTCTACACTGATCATCAAACATGGTTATGTCAAACAATTGCGCATCAGGGAGACTATCGTCCAGGTTACCAGTCTCTTTGCCACTTTCAATCCTCGAAAGATGGTTTGGTCCCAATTTTAATCTACTGGGTTTAACAATTACTTCAAATTCAAATTCCTAGAAGAGGAGAATCCACCGGCATATATTACTCCCCAACACTGGCTTATTGACAAGATATTTCAATGTTGAATGGCCTGTGTACATTTTAAAATCTCCACCCAATAGTAGTGTCTAAATTAATGCAGAGCGTATACCATCTCTAACCCTTCTCTTTATATCATGGTATAATTCTTCTCTATTGTAGATAATTTCCTGCTAGAAAAGGCTATAGGATGATCGATCGACCCTTTACCAGGATGCATTAGTACCACACCGAGCGTGGTAGATGACACATCGACATGCACATGAAACTCTTTCTTCCAGTATAGAATACAAGTATGGGTTCCGTAACCATCTTATTCTTCAACGTGTCCAGACTCTCTTGGAAACTTTTTGTCCATTGGAACTTAATATATTTCTTTAGTAAATTTTCCATCGGAGCAGTCATCTCCACATATCCTTTGATAAATTTTATGTAATATCCCATGTGTCCCAATGTTGCGCACAATTGTTTAACTATGGTCAGTGGTGGTAGGTCAAGGATGATCACAATTTTAGCAGGATTGGCCAACATTGCATTCCAATAGACCACATGGAACAACACAACTCCAAACATGGTGCAAAAGATACATTTATTTAAATTTAATGAAATTTGATACTAGCGACAAGATTCTAGCATCATCCTCAAGCTCTCAATGTGATCTTTTATGATCCCAAACACTGTCCAATAATCGAAGTAGACTTCAGAGAATTTATGTATGAAATATTTGAAGGCAAAAACTACTATTATGGAAAACATAAAAGATAATTCTTAAGTCTAAAGGGAATTACTGTATATTGGAAACACCCCCACTCCGTCACAAAGGTAGTCTTGTGTCGGTCTTCCTTTGTGATTCTGATCTATTGGTGACCAGAAAACCCATCAGTGAATGAGTACATTTCTTAACCCCCGACACTCTCCGGTAGTTCATCTACAAATGGAGTTGGGAACAGGTCATGCAAGCAAGCATAATTCAGTTTTCTCAGGTTGACACAAAATGTTACTTCACCTGAGGTCTTTTTGTCCTGCACCACTACCAGGATGATCCTTTCTGATTCTTCAACATGATCTATAATACCCGCGTCCAACATTCGGTCCAGCTCTTCTTTGAATTTTTCCTTATACCGTGGATTCAATTGGTATGGTCGCTGCTTGATCAGTTTTGCATCATGCCTCAAAGGTATTTCATTTGTCTAAGGTATCCAAAAATTCCTTACATCTCCAAAACTTTTGTAGGGAATAGATCCTGTAATTCATGCAATAAGTCTGTGATATTCCCTATAGTATCATCATCCCAATAATCTCCGATATTGGAAAACTTTGGATTCATTTGGGAGCCAATATTAGCTTTCTTAACTTTGAGTGGACTCAGTAGTTGGTCGCTGGAAATACCAAGTTCTTCCACTCCATGCGAACCTTCAGTTTTTGGAATTTTTACATCGAGCGGGTCATCGTCATCAATTTCTCTTGTCATGTTGTAGCATTCCATTGAGTGGTGGATTATCGTGCTTCTCTGGTTGAATTTTGTTATTGCGACAAGGATATCTTCGAATATCTTTTCTTTCATCACTTGTAATGCAACATCAATGGAAGGATGGTCATCTGCAAATTCAAATGTATGTGTGAAGCTAGTAGCTAACTTATCTCATTCAAGAGTTCCTCATCACAGCTCAACTGATGTATACCAATTTCTTTGTATCATGTCCAGTGTATATATGAAGAGATGAACCCACTCCTGTCACATATATTCCTGCCATGTTGTCTGACAATACTCAATATGTTCGACATGATATGTCAATCCTATATACTTGTGACCAGTATAACTGATCTCTTATCCAAATATTATCTACATAGAATTTCTACATTGTGACCATTCAGAGATAGATTCTTTATGCTTACCCCACCATCTAGCGGGCATAGATTTCAGCACAAAGTCCAGAGCATACAAGTTTCGAGACTCTATAACTTTTGCTTCAAACTCTGTAAAAAAAGATGCAAGGTTAGGTAAAAATTCATATGTAGGTATCTCAATTTCCTTGGCTCCTACCCATCACACAGATCGTGTAATTCTTGTGCGTATTCTCATAGATACTTCATGCATCTATTTTTTCCAATTTTCTATCACTTCACCCGAATCAGATGTACATGAGCTAACACTCCACCATCTCATCTTTACATCAGTTGTTGGATTTATATAGTCATCACCTTATTCTTCACTATGCACTGGTTTGAAATATCTCTATCCTTCAAGTAGATCAATTGGAGCGACCACCCTTATCTCTGAATCTTCAAATGATAAGATTCTTCTCTTTAAATTTATGATGGTCTAGTTTTCTATCGCCTAGTTGATCCCCAAAAGTGTAGGATATGGGTTTGTATCATCGACAATGTTGATCAATTTTTAATCTTCATATGTTCTCAGGCCTTCTACTTTGACAAGTACTTGAGTTAGTCGACTAATAGGTAGGATCTTCGACTGATTTGCTAGCTAGAGGTGAATGGAGACTAATATAGTGGTGGTTTTCTTGTGCTTTCCCATGTCTGTCTTATCAAAATATTGACATCAGATCCTAGGTATAAAATGATATAGTCCATATCATAATAACCTATTTGCATAGTCATTCTTAGCTCACGATCGATATTTAATCTTTTTCCGACATGGTGAAGTTTTCTGTTTGGTCGTAGCTCGTCCTAAGTTTCTTCTATTAAAGCTATAAATTATGCAACAACATATTTATCATGGATCAATGGTAAGCAAATTTTGAAAAATTATTTAAGTTTACTAAGCTTTTCCATTGGATCTGTTTGAAATAGTTGATCGAATATTTCAGGCATCTCCCTTACTTCTCCTCTTGGTCGCGTAGGAGTAGACATCGACGCTTGATTCTTGTTGACAAATTATGGTTAGGTTTCCAAGAATATTTCCTTTTATCTCTAGATGTCAAAATATATATTATTTTGATTTATCGGTCTCACCTATGGTTGGTCATGCTGTGCATTTTGGTGTGCTCCAGTCGCAACACCTCCTCTTGTCACAACATCAATGTTTTCTTCTCTCAGCTCAACATAAATCATCTAAATGTTCTGGTTGGGATTCAAATTCATATTCTGCAGGGGAATTGGATTTCTCATATTCAGTGGCATGCCATTTAGCAATCGATTGAGAGAAGTACTCAATGATGTGGTAGACAACTTTACAATACGAACATTCCTTTACAGGACTCTCACAGTCCCGAGTGAAATGTCCTGGTTGTCCATAATTATAGAATATGATTTGGCCTCCACAAAAACATCCTCCTCTTTGTTGTTTTCCTCGTCCCCAAAAAATTCCACCCCCCCCAGGTTGAGGGTAGTATTGTTGCAGTGGATATTGGTTCTGTTGATATTGTGGTTAAGAATATGGATTTTGTTGATATTGGGGTTGAGGATATGGATTTTGTTGATATTGGGATGATGGATATTGAGCATGTGGGTATTGAGCTTGCACTCACTTAGATTGTATCTTATCGTCATCCTTCATTAAGTAGGTAGCCATCGTCTTCTCTTGCAACAAATCGAATGCTTTGAAATTCTTCTCATCATGTCCTACAGATTTACAAAATTTACAATATAAAATAGCTAGTGTAATCACAATATTATGCAAGTACAAGAACTCTTCTGACCAATGGCCTTAGGTTTGACATATTCTACACCAAGGCATCCCTTGTGTATTTTGAGGTTCGACGCTCCTGCCATGACATAGTTCATGAGCACCAAGCATTTATATTTATGGTGTCCCTCCATTTTGCATTAGGTAAACCAGAGTTCTTCTTGGATCTCTTTCCATTTATTAATGTCCTGCAGTGTAAGGTTATCTAGATGTGACTGAATCTACATTATTCCTACATCGGTCTCTCCAATCGATGAGGATTCTAACTTCATTGTTATCTCCAGAGCTTCTGTTTGTGACACAATATTCTATTGCATCAATGGAATTTGGAAGTGTGGCAACAACGCTACAATGAACCATTCCTTATGTTGCATGTATGGCATATGAAACCTTACTTTGGCCATCAATTTCTTATATCTTTGGTTAAAGTCCCATACCCACTCTGTAGGTAACTTCTTGATTTATTTAATTTATGTGATGCACTGCAACTCAGATTTTGGCTTTATGAACTCATCTATTAATCCCACTCGAATTTGATCGAGTGTTTTTTGTATGACTCCCACTGGAACTATAGAGAACTTCATGTACCATTATATCGCATGACCTCTCAGGGTTGTGATCATATGTGCTTGCTTTATTGATTCATCTTGGACCTGTCGCACGGTTCATATGACTTCACATAGAAACCAATGTTTCTATGGGTCTTCTAACCCATTTCCATTAAATATATGCAACTTAATATCGCTTCCAGCCATTATATTGGATCCTGTTACACTCAGACAAAAAAATTGACTAGCCGAACTCCTTTGTCCGCTATTCGCATCATTAGTACTACTTGTATTTACAAAACCACTGGGAGACAAGTTTCTAGATCTTACCTCTAACAATGTGCGTGGGGTTGTAGGTGTATTGTACTCATGCTTTGGGTCTGGAGATTCCGCTTCTTCTTCTTGTCTTTCATATATTGGTTGATAATACTCTTCTTCTTCGTAAGAACCTTTATCAAAATGTGACATTAACTCATAGTCTTCACCTCTGGTTGTACTACAAATTCCTCTTCTTGTCACAATTTTTCTTCTTTTTTCCGACTGAAATATTCTACCACTCCTTAAACACCCACCTTCTAGTTCAGTTCCACTATCAGTAGGGAACATCTCAGCTTAGCTTGCTCCATTTTTTGTGTACTTATTCTACGACATATCCCAAATTTTTACGCATAGTCCTTCTAATTGTCAGACTCGATTCTCAAGATTCTTTTTTCGTAAAAAACATCTTTATCCAAGTTTTCAAAGATGTCAAGTATCTTGCTCATGGTCCTTCAAATTTATTTATTTATTCCTCACTATATGAGGTTATCGTGTCGACAACAAATTGAGTAATTTATCCCTCTAGAATACTGTCTACCCAAAAATCGACAACCCTTGGCACACGGTTTCTAGTACTCTTCAGGCGCTGAACCAATTGAGGGTTCGACTCTGTCGGTTCTCCTTCTTGGAAATTCTTTCTCCGGGTTGCTAACTTTGACAACCATTCATACAACCCAATAGGGAGCTCGGAAAATAAAATGTCATGAAAATATGTATAAAGGTATCGCTCCAACCACCTTGTCGGATTCAACTGTGATTCTTTACTTTCTTTATGTGCAAACTCTAATGCTTTAAAATCCACCCAGTCTTGGATTTACAGCTTCGTCGGACACAAAAACATGTGCCTCACCAAAATGATTCATGGTCCCAACAACAAAACCATTTATTGTCATTTCTCCCCATTTGAACCAGGTTCATACCTTCTATTGCGCACAACAAATCCTAATATATCGACCCGACAAAGAAAGGATAAATCGGTAAAAACTGCGACACAGATGTAGTCTCACCCGAGATGTCTCTTATGGGTAACTTCCCAAACCAAGTTTCCGTAGTTGGGTAGGGATTTCTTCTCCCTTAGCACCTTACCAACTCTCCCGATCGAAGTCGGTGTGTGTAATACTTAAACTTACCGTGCGCAGATAAGACACTACTTAACTTATATGCCAAAGAGATTATAACAGTAGTATAAACTTAACACACATGCTATCTATCAATAGTATGAATGATGCACAAGAGAACTCATTCATAAGTAAATGCATAAACACTTAATCACAATATACATTCTTGCGACAAAAGCACATTCATCATATACATTCATATACATGCATGCAACATGAACATATTCATAATCTACTCAATGGCATAGTAATTAACGTGGAAACCCATCCAGGAAAAACCATAAAGGCGCTCTTCATATGGCACCTTTTGTCTGCGCACTGAGCTGTAGACTATGTTCTATATCTTCTTCTCATATTTATCTATACATAATTCTCTCTCCTCTCATGCTATCTGGTCTTCTATCGCTCAATATTCTCCTACTTGAATCTAATGTTGATCCATACACAACCTAGATCAACTACTCTGCTCTATACTTCTATACACTCAGCTACAAACTATTCGACTCTTCTTATAGAAAAAAATCAACTAATTGACTCTGTAAGTGAACTAGATAGGTAACTAGGTAAGCGACAACTAGAAGTAACCTGCACACAACATGAGTTCTTCATTCTTATAGACTCTTACATGTCGTTATCAACCAACTTCATTCAGTTAGCCAATAGGTTATCATTCCTATTCTAGTGACATTTTTCAGTAGGCACTAATGACCTGAATTACAAAGATGCTTTTATCCCTTAATACACGTGTGACTCCCATAGACTCTAGCCGACCTCGTACCCACGATATTCCTTGAACTATCAATTTTATCCGCTACACACATTTTGACATGGTTTGTTTCATCGTAGCTGATCTCGTCACATCTTTTCCTTCTGTCTCTAACTCATCCTTCACAAACTCTTTTTCTCTCGCAACTTCCTCTGTGACTACTTCTTTCCTTAGCTCTTTCTTCCTTATTTTCTGCTGTTCTTTCTTCTTCTGCTCCTGTTCTTCCTTTTCTACTTCTGTCACAAATCCTTTTCCAACCTGCGATCAGATTCTTCACATTCTCGGGAAGAATTCTAACTTAATTCTGCATGCCTTTTCCTAGGGCCAACATACACCCCTAGTTGATAGTACTCTCTACAAAAACTGATTGGTATCTTATTGTACCTTACTCATTAGAGACCAGACTTTCCATATGTTGTGAGTGCCATTTCTAGGTTCATGCAGGAGCCACATGAGCTTCATTGGAAGGTATCAAAGCACATCTTGCATTATGTGCAAGGTACTAAAAAGTTTGGGATTCACTATTATGCTCATGCTCAACTAGATCTGGTCGGTTCTACTAATTCAAAATAGGCTGGAGATAGTACTGAAATAAAATCTACTTTAGGATCTATGTTCATGTTAGGATGTGGATCAATCTGTTGGTCAAGCAAGAAGAAAGAAGCTCTTGCTCTCTCTTCAACTGAAGTAGAGTATTGGGGGGTTGTGAATGCAACTATTCAGGAATTTTGGAAACATGGGATTCTGACAGAGTTTGGAATTCACACTTCTCCTTCAATATACCTCTTATGTGATAATCAAAGTACAATCAAAATTTCTAGTGATCTAGTACATAAGCATCAGACCAAACACGTTGAAGTCCACATGCACTACATCCAGGAACCAGTGAATAATAAAACTATCATTCTGCATTAATTCCATACAGAGGATCAAGTTGCAAACATATTCACAAAATATTTCATTGAAAAGAGATTTACTTATCTCAGATTCATTCTTGGTGTGAATCTTTGATTCAATTTTGTTTCTGGTTTCACTGTTCATTTTTTTGGGGGTTTCCCATGAGGTTTTCCACATTTCCTTGGTTTATTGAGAAGTTAATTTTTTGTTGCATTAGATTTTATGGGTGACCTTTGGTCTTAGTTTCCAGGGCCCAGGTTTTCGAATTTTGGATTAAGGGGGGATATTAGGATTAATTATAATCCTCCCTTGACCACCACAGTCTAAATGTTAGTTTCATATCTTAGGAGTATGTTTCCACTTCATTAGTTCCATGTGGAAGTTATCTGGGGCCAACCTACCACTTGATGCACTAGTTTTCATGAGTTTGGGAAATCTAGAGACCAATCGTTATAATTTAGGAACCCACACTGAGTCATGGGAGTCCCACCATCAGCTCACCCTAGTTTGTGTTGAGTTATGCTTCAATGGGCATCAATTAGTTCATATTCAATTAGAATAGCACCAAATTTACATGATTTAAGGAGGTTAGGCATCTTTTCTCACCTACCTTGGTCAGTTAACTGATTGTGAATTAATTCAGTTGTCTAGAGTTACACGAGTGAGTCTCCAGTGGTGATTTTCCCATAGTTAGTGATCTATGGAGTCAGTCCAATACATGGGATTCTAATCATTCCTAGAGGGTTCAAATTTCCTTTATTGTATTATGGATGTATTACATACAAATTAATGATTATGAGATTAATGTTATGTTGTCAATTTTTTTCCTCTTGTATGAATAATTTCACCATGCTTGTTTGATCATTATACACTGAATCTCTTCTTCCTCCTTCAATATTCTTTCACAGTGAGGTTTAATCTAGCATGAAGATCAAGAATATGAAAATTTGAGTACTTTGAACCTTATGTGCTATCAATGCCTGATATAAAAGATTTTCCAATTCTTCATGGATTTTCTCATACAAATCTATGTAGTTGGTCTTCGATATTTAAAGAAGCTATAGGAACATGGTAGAATGGGAAAAACTGCTAACTTTAGGGAATTATAATTTCCTCCGCATAATCCATAATTAAGCAGAGGTATTTTTAGTGGAAAGGAAATACAAATTAGAACATAAAAGGCAATTGTTATTTTTTAAATAAGTTTCTAGTTTTTTCAAAAAGTGAATAAAACATAGCCCCTCTCAACTTAATTAGATAAGGAACAATGAAAATTAGGTGAATTTGCAAATATAGCCAGAAATCTAATTTAGAGAAGTATAGAATGTAAGGATTATGAATTTGAAATATGTTTCTTGTAGTTTTACAAGGAAAGCATAATAGAGCCTTTTGGCTTGATTTGACAATATACTTGTTGATTTGGGTAACTTATAGTGTAACCTAAATTTTGGCAAAAGTTGTATGGTGATATAGGAATGTTCCAGAGGTGAAATTGGATAAGTATAATGGTATGAACACTATTATGATGTTCTCACAATTAAGTAGATTCTCAGTGGGGAAAGTAAGTAGAGTAAATTATTGGCTAGCTAGAAAGGTGCAAGATTATAACAAGTAGGGTTGAGTGATTAGTATATGGAGACTAATTGTTAAACAATGACAATATTGTATTATTAATAAGGAAGAAGGAGAAACATAATGGTTTTCAATGTCTTGAGCAATAATGCATTCCATGTATTATTGGGATTAATATGTGCAATTTTAACTCCAGAGAAGATCCAATGGAGCTTTTGTTGATTAGAGTGGATATGGTATGCCATGATGGAATACATGGTGTAGAATATACTTATAGGTAGAGAAGATAAATGGGGAATCATGACCCTTATAGTGGGTTGATGTGTACAGTCAAGCAACAATGGCATCTAATGGAAACATGGAACAAATCAACAGGTAAGGAATAGGGAACATACCATTAAGAGGCAATGCATATCATAGAGGAAATGACTGAATTACCCATGTAGATAAGTGTAAGCATGCTCAAAAGAGTTACAAGATATGGACCATCAACTTATGTGTAAAGAATGGGAATATGTGACAAGATTCTACTCATCTTAAAGCTGTTAATTGGTGGAATAGGACATTCAAGTGGGTGGATTTGTTATAAGGTTCAAAACCATGATGAGGAGTTTGATGGAAAAAATGAAAGATAGCTCCATAATTGAATGGGACCTAAGGAAAATGAATCAAGAAGGAATAATGTTTTTATGGATTAGAATGCAAGAATGGGAAAGAGGGGCTTGGATATAATTGCTTAGGGTAAGTGGAGTAGCAAGGCAATGTGAAAAAAATGCACATGAAACTCAAAACTGGGGAAAAAGGTAGTTGCATATTCAAAGGGGTTGAAGACAACTCAAGACAACAAAAGGAACTACTACAGTGTTGAAGGGATCTATATAAAGGTATAAGTGTTGTTGTAGAAACAAATGAAGAATATGGTCAACTTGGAAACAAGGAATGAAAGTATTAGATATTTGAAATGCATATGCATTAATAGGGATAATAAAAAAAAATAAAAATGCATAGTGCATGTGAAAATGATTGTGCATACAGATTCTATTGTATACTGAAAAAAATAGTATGGTTTTACATATGAAAGTGAGCCAATAATTATGATTAATGTGGTTAATGATGATTGTATGACTAGAGATGGTTGAAGCATAGTTGAAGATGTTGATGATGTGGTTGGATAAGACATGTAACTATGTGGAAAAATACTAGGACAATAAATCTACGATCAAGAGGTTGGTGAAAGGATTGTGCAATCCTTTACAAGAGACATATTGATCATGTAACCTCAAAGTTGTTGATGGTGGCCATACAGGTGGGTGATATCATGAATATGGGTGTCTATTTTGGGGGGGTTATGAGAAAAGCAGTGTTGTTTTTCCAAGTTTGTCAACTTCGAGCAAAGAAAAATTATATTTGTAGTTAGAATTTCATTTTGTAGTAAAAACAAAAGTTGTAGAGAATTGTGTTAGCTTTCTATCGGTTATTTTTTAGATTTGTTTTATTGGCATTTGATATGTCATTTTTGCAAGTGTTCGATAGTATGTTATTTATTAATGAAATTATGATAAATAATCATGTTTTTTGACACCGGTTTATTCATTATTCAACTATTGTTCATTAAAAATAAAATATGTTATGATGATATAGACATATTGTACTAAAGGATGTCTATAAGTTTGTATCCAACAACCTCATGCAATAATTATTAGAATTTTTTGAAGTGGACCAATCTGAAAAACTACCATAAAACTGACATGTTTAGTTTGGCACAACATCTTCCCTAATTACCAATTCAAAAAAAAAAACTAAAAGTACCCTTTTGAAGACAACACATCAATGTTGGACACCATGGTTTTTCCAATTTTTTTTATCGTGTCTTTAAGAAGTTATTTATTTATCATTTAAATGAATTCTATTAATTTTTGAAGCAATACACACACCTTCTAAGAAATATAATAAATAAAATTAGTGGATCACACCAATTTCAACAAAATTTGTTAGATTTTTATCATTAAGCTAGCAATACATTAGGATATTTAACTGAGAGAATAACAAGCACAACAATCAAACACAAGAGACAATGAACACCGTGTTTATCCTCGAGGAAACCATAAATGGAGAAAACCCTGCAACTTCCTCAGAGATAGAATCAACACCAAAAGTAAAACCCCAAAACAATAAGATGATCTCCCGACAGCAGTAACCTCTTTCTTCCTTGCCCCAGTGTCTTCTTCTTCCTCAGCTGTGCACTACAACTGAGTATGAGTGAGTGTGTGATAAATAGAAATGCCAGCTTTCTATTTATACTAATTCCTGACTTGACTAAACCCAACTAGGGCCGAATTCTTTAGGAGAGTCTAATAACCCTAGTGCCTCGGAACTGAGGGGAATTTAAACCTTGACCAATAGGAGGGTTACCCACAATGAATTGACATGACTTGTTTACATTATAGAGCCTCCTGATAGGAACATCAGGGTACAACATGACTCAAGTACATTACAAATACATCTCGGAATAAACATCGGGTTACAATACATAATAAATACAAGTGAATACATTCCGAAGTTACAATTACATCAACACTCCCTCTTAAATAGGAAGGTATTCTTTTGACACAATTTTCAGCACAAGTCTTCTTCTCTGTATCGTCTGGATCATCATCGAGTCTTCGTCATCTTCAAGTCATCTTCATCTTCAGGTAATCTTCACCTTCAAGTCATCTTCATCATCGGATCTGGATCATCACTCGATCTGGATCACCACTGGACATCATCACTGGATATGGATCACCACTGGATATCATCAATGGATCTGTATCATCACTCGATCCAAATCATCACTGCTGGATCATCATCACTGAATCATCATGGGTGCTATCTCTTGATTCTTCTCGTCACAGGAAGTTCTATAGAGCCAACCCTTTTTCATGTTGGATGTACATCCACAGAGCCAGTCCTTTTCATACTGGATGTATCATCACACAATGCTAGTCCTTTTTCATACTAGATGTGGCATCCACCAAGAGCTAGTCCTTTTTCATACTAGATGAGTCTTCACAGAGCTAGTCCTTTTTCATACTAGATGTGGGATCTACACAGAGCTAGTCCTTTTTCATACTAGATGTGGGATCTACACAGAGCTAGTCCTTTTTCATACTAGATGAGTCTTCACAGAGCTAGTCCTTTTTCATACTAGACGTGGGATCTACACAGAGCTAGTCCTTTTTCATACTAGACGAGTCTTCACAGAGCTAGTACTTTTTCATACTAGACGTGGGATCTACACAGAGCTAGTCCTTTTTCATACTAGATGAGTCTTCACAGAGCTAGTACTTTTTCATACTAGATGTGGGATCTACACAGAGCTAGTCCTTTTTCATACTAGATGAGTCTTCACAGAGCTAGTCCTTTTTCATACTAGATGTGGGATCTACACAGAGCTAGTCCTTTTTCATACTAGATGAGTCTTCACAGAGCTAGTCCTTTTTCATACTAGATGTGGGATCTACACAGAGCTAGTCCTTTTTCATACTAGATGTATCTTCATAGAGAGAACCCTTTTTCATGCTAGATGTGGGATCTACATAGAGCTAGTCCTTTTTCATACTAGATGTGTCTTCACAGAGCCAACCCTTTTTCATGCTAGATGTGGGATCTACACAGAGCTAGTCCTTTTTCATACTATATGTGTCTTCACAGAGACAACCCTTTTTCATGCTGGATGTGGGATCATCTAATACATCTGACAATGGAAGGAACCAATCCTCTCACCATGTCACAACTCTTACATCCAACCATGGAAGGAACCAATCCTATCACCATGTCAGAAAGGCATAGCACTTACATCTGACAATGGAAGGAACCAATCCTCTCACCATGTCAGAAGGGCACAGCATGGACACATCACTTCCTCTTGGGAGGAATATCAATCTAGAGAACACCAAGCTTCTCCCTGAAGTACTCAAACTTCACCCTAGCCAATGGCTTATTCAACACATCAGCTATATGTTTTTCCGTAGCAACATACTAGAGCTTCAATGCTCCTCTCTACACCATATCCCTGATATAGTGATACTTGATCTCGATATGCTTCAACTTGTCATGGAACATCGAGTTCTTCGACAACTTCACACAACTCTGGTTGTCACAGTATATACAAGTAGCATCTAACTGGAGATCAAATAAATTAAACAGTAGCTTCCTCAGCCATACTGCCTCACAACTAGCTGAACATGCTGTGATATATTTTTCTTCAGCTGTACTCAATGCCGCACAGGATTTATTCCTACTAAACCAAGAGATCACACATGATCCCATACTGAAGCAACACCCTAAAGTGCTCTTCCTATCGAGGGCACTACCTGCCCAATCTGAATCAACATAAACCTCTAGGTTAATCCTTTGATCAGTCTTATACTTGAGCCCATAATCAATCGTACCCTTCAGGTACCTCAGGATATGCTTTGCAGCAATCAAGTGAACATGTCTTGGATCTGTCAAGTATTGGCTCAAGGTGTTCACATCAAAGAAAATATCTGGTCTCGTGTTCGTCAAGTACATCAAGAACCCAATCATCTGACGATACATCGTGTCATCAATCGACTCAGATGAAGCATCACTTAATAGCTTCAGGTTTGATGCCATAGGTGTGGTTAATGCCTTGCAGTCCATCATACCAAATCTCTTTAGGATCTCTACTGCATACTTCCCTTGTCCAAGTAATATTCCATCCGCATTCTGCCACACCTCCATGCCTAGAAAATAATGCATCATACCCAATTCCTTCATTTCAAAATAGACAGCAAGCTTCCTCTTCGTATCCGTAATCAACCCATCCATACCTGTTACAAATAGATCATCTACATATAGTAGGAGCATCACTGGGTTTCCATATTCAACCTTGTAGTAAAGGTTGGAATCTGCTTTACTCTTGGTAAAGCCCAAACTGGATAGGAAGCTGTCAATTCTGCCGTACCATGTCCTAGGTGCCTGTTTCAAGCCGTACAGAGCTTTCTTCAATCTACACACATGGGACTCCCTGTCATGTGTCTCAAAACTGTTACGGAGAGAAATTCCTATGGCTTGGGGTACCACAACAGACAGCTAGACTCCAGAAATCAATCTTCTCCAATATGCAGTAGAAATAAACAATCTAA
>LPNX010321899.1:12470-30954 GCA_001517045.1 Pseudotsuga menziesii
ATTGATACTGCTTATGGTATCAATAAGAGCATCAATGTGTTTAGTAAGTATAAGAGCATTGATCCATGTAATGGTCACAAAAGAAATGTTATGTTCTGGTTCAACGTTTGACATAACTCATTGGTTCAACAATATATAGCAGACTAGGAAAGCCTAATCAAACGTTCGACATAACTCATTGGAGTGGAAATAGCCATGCATACATAGCAAAATATCAAATTACTACATAAAAGATTCAACCAACAACATTAATTATACGAGGACTCTCATCCAATCACGTATTTAATTCTTCCCAGCACATGATTATCACATTTCAATGGAATACATGGAACCTTAATATAACATATAATGCTCATCATGTATCTCAAAAGGATCAAACTTGGTATCTTGCCATCGTTCATCTTTGGACCTTTAGAGGATCGATATTTCCAACATAAGTTCGTGAGTACAAATTATAGATGTACATATATAGGAAAGCCCAACATAAAACATTACTAGAAAGGACAATGGACATAAATTTAACATATAAACAACTATAAATCACATATCAAATCTCAAATTCTTTGCAACGTTACAATAGTTAAGAAAATAAATTTCACAAGGTAAATTGTTAGCCATGGGTGGCTGAATGGCAATAACAATGCTCCACCCAACTGTAGATTCTCTGAAGGTTTCTAATTTTTCGTTTGAAGACCACCCTTGAGTTGGGCAATGATAATCCGCTAGGGTTGATGGTAACTTGAGATACATATTTTTTAGCTATTGATGACAAACATCCCAGGTCTAGTAATGAGGTGGGTCCACAAACCAGATTATAGGAAGTGCATTGGGCAGAGTTGACCCACCAATGCTAGATTTGCATTGAAGTGCACTGGGAAAAAAACTAGTTTAGAAAATCACCGTACAACGACGTCATTGGGCCACGAGGACACGAGGGAGAGGGCCACCTAGGGGTAATGGCATGCCAGGAGACCAACGGATTCGACGGTTCGTCGATCCGACCACCGGTTACCGAGATATGTCAAGCCCTAGGTCGCATGAAAATGCCATTCACAGACAATTGGTCAATCTTGGTCCGGGAGCAAAAAACCAAACGGAGCGGTGAAAGTGCATGCCGTCGGCTCCTGCAAGTGTGTATGGGCAATGCCGACGTGGGTAGACCACCAACACTTTCTCGGTCTATGGTTTTGCAGAGTTGACCCACCAATGCCAGATTTGCATTGAAGTGCACTGGGCAAAAAACTAATTTAGGAAATGACTGTACAACGGCGTCATTGGCCCACTAGGACACAAGGGAGAGGGCCACATAGGGGTAATGGCACGCCAAGAGACCAACGGATTCGACGGTTCGTCGATCCGACCTCCGGTTGCCAAGATATGTCAAGCCCTAGGTCGCATGAAAATGTCGTCCATGGACAATTGGTCAATCTTGGCCCAGGAGCAAAAAAAAAAACGGAGTGGCGAAAGTGCGTGCCGTCAGCTCCTGCAAGTGTGTATGGGAAATGCCGACGTGGGTAGACCACCAACACTTGCTCGGTCTATGGTTTTGCAGAGTTGACCCACCAATGCCAGATTTTCATTGAAGTGCACTCGGCAAACAACTAGTTTAGGAAATGACTGTACAACGGCGTCATTGGGCCACTAGGACACGAGGGAGAGGGCCACATAGGGGTAATGGCATGCCAGGAGACCGACGGAGTCGACGGTTCGTCGATCCGACCTTCGGTTTCCGAGATATGTCAAGCCCTAGGTCGCATGGAAATGCCATTCAGGGACAATTGGTCAATCTTGGCCCGGGAGCAAAAAACCAAATGGAGCGACGAAAGTGCGTGCCGTCAGCTCCTGCAAGTGTGTATGGGCAATGCCGACGTGGGTATACCACCAACACTTGCTCAGTCTAGGGTTTTGCAGAGTTGACCCACCAATGCCAGATTTGCATTGAAGTGCATTGGGCAAAAAACTAGTTTAGTAAATGACTGTACAACGGCATCATTGGGCCACGAGGACACGAGGGAGAGGGCCACCTAGGGATAATGGCATGCCAGGAGACCAACGGATTCAACGGTTTGTCGATCCGACCTCCAGTTGCCAAGATATGTCAAGCCCTAGGTCGCATGAAAATGCCATTCAGGGACAATTGGTCAATCTTGGTCCGTGAGCAAAAAACCAAATGGAGCGACGAAAGTGCGTGCCGTAGGCTCCTACAAGTGTGTATGGGCAATTCCGATGTGGTTATACCACCAACACTTGCTCGGTCTAGGGTTTTGCAGAGTTGACCCACCAATGCCAGATTTGCATTGAAGTGCACTAGGCAAAAAACTAGTTTAGGAAATGACTGTACAACGACGTCATTGGGCCACGAGGACACGAGAGAGAGGGCCACCTAGAGATAATGGC
This sequence comes from Pseudotsuga menziesii, assembly GCA_001517045.1. Lineage (NCBI taxonomy): Eukaryota > Viridiplantae > Streptophyta > Pinopsida > Pinales > Pinaceae > Pseudotsuga > Pseudotsuga menziesii. The sequence continues at coordinate 14,868 of LPNX010321899.1, forward strand.
ATGCCAGGAGACCAACGGATTCGACGGTTCGTCGATCCGACCTCCACTTGCCGAGATATGTCAAGCCCTAGGTCGCATGAAAATGTCGTTCAGGGACAATTGGTCAATCTTGGCCCGGGAGCAAAAAACCAAACGGAGCGACGAAAGTGCCTTCCGTCAGCTCCTGCAAGTGTGTATGGGCAATGCCGACGTGGGTATACCACCAACACTTGCTCGGTCTAGGGTTTTGCAGAGTTGACCCACCAATGCCAGATTTGCATTGAAGTGCACTAGGCAAAAAACTAGTTTAGGAAATGACTGTACAACGACGTCATTGGGCCACGAGGACACGAGAGAGAGGGCCACCTAGAGATAATGGCATGCCAGGAGACCAACGGATTCGACGGTTCGTCGATCCGACCTCCACTTGCCGAGATATGTCAAGCCCTAGGTCGCATGAAAATGTCGTTCAGGGACAATTGGTCAATCTTGGCCCGGGAGCAAAAAACCAAACGGAGCGACGAAAGTGCCTTCCGTCAGCTCCTGCAAGTGTGTATGGGCAATGCCGACGTGGGTATACCACCAACACTTGCTCGGTCTAGGGTTTTGCAGAGTTGACCCACCAATGCCAGATTTGCATTGAAGTGCACTGGGCAAAAAACTAGTTTAGGAAATGACTGTACAACGGTGTCATTGGGCCACGAGGACACGAGGGAGAGGGCCGCCTAGGGGTAATGGAATGCCAGGAGACCAACGGATTCGACGGTTCGTCGATCCAACCTCCGGTTGCCGAGATATGTCAAGCCCTAGGTCGCATGAAAATGTCGTTCAGGGACAATTGGTCAATCTTGGCCCGGGAGCAAAAAACCAAATGGAGCGACGAAAGTGTGTGCTGTCGGCTCCTGAAAGTGTATATGGGCAATGCCGACGTGGGTAGACCACCAACACTTGCTCAGTCTAGGGTTTTGCAGAGTTGACCCACCAATGCCAGATTTGCATTGAAGTGCACTAGGCAAAAAACTAGTTTAGGAAATGACTGTACAATGGCGTCATTGGGCCACGAGGACACAAGGGAGAGGGCCACCTAGGGGTAATGGCATGCTAGGAGACCAACGGATTCGACGGTTCATCGATCCGACCTCTGGTTGCCAAGATATGTCAAGCCCTAGGTCGCATGAAAATGTCGTTCAGGGACAACTGGTCAATCTTGGCCCGTGAAAAAACAACCAAACGGAGCAACGAAAGTGCATGCCCTCGGCTCCTGAAAGTGTGTATGGGCAATGCCGACGTGGGTAGACCACCAACACTTGCTCGGTCTAGGGTTTTGCAGAGTTGACCCACCAATGCCAGATTTGCATTGAAGTGCACTGGGCAAAAAACTAGTTTAGGAAATGACTGTACGACGGCGTCATTGGGCCACGAGGACACGAGGGAGAGTGCCACCTAGGGGTAATGGCATTCCGGGAGACCAACGGATTCGACGGTTCGTCGATACGACCTCCGGTTGCCGAGATATGTCAAGCCCTAGGTCGCATGAAAATGTCGTTCAGGGACACTTTTACTACAAGCTAGGAATTGCATACGAGCTAGTATAAACATATTGTTGTCACAATAAACATATTGCATATGAGCTAGTATAAACATATTGTTGTCACAATAAACATATTGCCATCAAGAAATTGTCTCAAACATATTGTTGTCACAATAAGATAAAGGATCTATGTGGCCATTAACATCCTAAATAAACATATGGCAAATTCATGAATTTTGGGGTAGTTGATGTCTTGCTGCAAAGAGAAGATCAGGGGATTGGTAGTAGGGTAGAAGAATAATTTCAGGTTAAAAATTCATCCTTTCATTGATTCAACAATAATTCACACTTTGTATGTAGGTGATGTGTGTTGATGCTTCTCCATGGTTGTATCATTGGGAAACATTATGAAAACATTCTCTTAGAAAGGTCATGATAAGTGACCAATGGTTGGTAGAGAATGGCCTCAACGTAGCCTTCATTAGTCATTAGGAGTGACTAGGAGTACATAAGGCTCGAGATTCTTACTTTGAATAAAAAAGTGCTATGAGAAGGAAGCTAGAGGTCACATTGCATACTCTGAGAAGTAGTGCTCTGAGTAGGAGTGATCTTTTCTATATTATAATGAGTTGACTTATTTATTTAATAGGGGATTTTATCCTCTTGTGAAATATACAAAGTCTAATCTAATGTTGAATTTGACATGCCATCTAAGAAGTGTCTAGGACTTCTAAGAAGTGTCTAGGACTTCTTAGAGTGGGGTCGAATCAACATTAGATCTTTATGGGTGAATAAGATCTGCTTGTGAGGAGATTAACATCAATGAGGAAAACTTTTGGTCTAGGGTTTTTGGATCATATTTTCAAATTTTGTCAAGATGGTGTCTGCTTCCAATTTCAGAATATTGTCTAAGAATTGAAAAATGGGAAAAATCAAATTGCCATATCTAAACTCTTGCAGGCACTATTACAAACAATACTAATACCTGGTTGGTAGATAGTCGTACCTCTAGGCACATGGCAGGTTATAAAAGGTGTTGGAACATCAACAATCCAACTAGATTCTGGAGTTTCTCTACATATGGAAGATGTATTAATTATACCAGGACTGAAGAAGAACCTACTATCTATATCAACTTTGAACGATAGAGGTTATAGAGTTACATTTGTGGATGCTCAAGTTCTTATATGGCCAAAAGGTTCAAGAATAGACTCAATAGGAGTGATTTCAGTTTGAGAGGGAGGACTATACATAGTGACTAGACATTTAGATCATGATAGTATCAGTTTATGTGAGCTATGGAATCAAATATTTTCCCACCTACATTATAGGGCTTTTCCAGCATTGAGGGAGATGGTTACAGGTCTTCCAAAACTTTAAATAGAACATGATGGTGTCTGAAGATGTTGTGCACTTCGAGAGAATGACAAGGGTTCCTTTCCAAACAATTATAATAGATCCAAGGAGATCTTGGATCTTGTGCACTCATACAGCTATGGACCAATGCTAGTATTATCCTTGGGTGGATTCTTATACAATGTAACACCACCAGACTTTTTAACCTGAAATTGTTCTTCTACCCTACTACAAACTATTGCATAGCCTACAAACTAGGGTTTACTACACGAAACTAGCACTCTTACTACAAGCTAGGGTTTACATACAAGCTAGGGTTTGCATACAAGCTAGGGCTCCTACAAAATAGTGCATAGCCTACAAACTAGGGTTTACTACACGAAACTAGCACTCTTACTACAAGCTAGGGTTTACAATATCCGAAGAATGTCTTCAAAAGCACGGGCTTCTTCTCTTTCCTAGTTGACATCCTTTAAGGATTTCAACGAACTGGTGATTTCCGCTCTGTCTAGATTGTGAAGTCCAAACAAAAGACAGAAAATGAAAACAATTGTTTCTGCCATATCCATTGGACAATCCCTGAACCTATTAACTGCATTTTCTATTAACTCTATTGTAAGATCAACTTCTATTCTTGTAGAAACATTGATATTCTTCACAACATCATGAATGCCCTCTGCCAATTCCTCCATGTGGCCAAATACTGACTCTAGCCATTTGCGCAGCTGAGAAAGTACAAAAACCCATTCATTTTCCCCAAATTCGTTCCAACAATACCCAATATTAATTGCCATTAATTGAGCCAGACTCAGTTCTTTGGCTTGTTCCCATCTTATATCTCTACTTGACAATGTAGCCAAGGAGGCCAAGAGCAGTTCTCTTTCTTGTGTACTTGTGTCATCGGCAGACGTCATCCTTAAGGTTTCCATCCCACCAACTAAACTCAATGGAAAATAGGACACTGCCACACGAACCCATTCTTATACATATGCAACATACAAGAGAAAAATATTATGTTGGCAATGTCTAATTTCCAGGAAAACAAGCAATAGCTTACCCTTAACATGATAAAATAAATCATAGAAAATCTCCTTAATTTCATACATGTAGCCAATAAAATTAACAATGATTTGTAAATAAAAGTTTCAATTCACCTACCTGCTCCATTTGACATAAGATTAAGGGTGGTCCAGAAATATCTCTTTGCAGCCACTGGCATGTGCCCTATTTCATGTTTCATGTATTCACTTCTGCCAAAGAAAAGTCTTGATTGATTTCCTTTGAGTTCCCAATTCTCTTCGACACCATTAGAACAAGGGTTTGGAAAATATGTGGTATAATATTTGTAAAGCTATTGACAATAGATGCATTTTGAAACTCCCTTTTCAGGAAATAATGTAGTAAGCGAGAATTATCTGCGTTTGTCCAAACACTACTATCATTTAACAGCACTGCAAGTAACATCACCAAAGCCCATAATAATGGTTCCTCAATCTTATCCACTTCATTATCAAAGATAATCCAGGAATTTAGAGGGTAGGATTTACCCAAAGTGATACCTTTTAATGCCCCTACAAACAATAGATTAATGATGCAGTTCACCATAATTTTTTGAGGATAACTTTGGTATCATTTTGCACATTCACATAAGAATGGCAAGAGATATCGCACTACATTGCCTCCTGGCCACTTCCATGTGCATAAAACCTCTACTTCACACCATATTCTACAAGAAGAAATTTGATTGCAAATTGTAATGCTCATGTTCTCCATTGTGATGTGTGAAGTCTTCATCAGTGAACCAAACAACAATTTATATTTTCCAAGTGCCAAACAAATCCTGTCCACGAAAATTAGAAATATCGTATGCATATTTTTCTGCAAGTAAGTCCACAAATTGATCATCAGTATAGACTCTAGCCTCTGACTACATTTGAAAGGATTGACTGCTATTTTAAAGTTAACTCATGAGCTTTGAGAAAAAGATACCTTACAGGAAATGCTAAAGTTGTAAGTACATTTCTTTTAGTATTTCATTCCCTAGCTATTACACATTTTTCAGACATTCTAGGACACAGTGATGTACAATGATCAGAGAAATGATAATGTGAGTACCTTCATTGCTCCTAAAAATACATGACTACAATTTTCAATGTAGACATATATCTAGACAAATCTTAGTCTAATAAGCCAATCTCTTCAACTCCAAAGATGGCTTGAGATTGTAAAAGGACGAATCAAGGTTGCAAGAGCGTTGTATTGGAGCAGAAGAGGAAAAGAGAGTGGGAGTGCCTGGAGAACCATTTCCATAAAAACCACAGGAGTGGGACATCCCAAGGTTAGATAAACCAGTTGTGAATGTTTTTGGCCATTTGGCATTGCTGTGTCCCTTTCTCAAGATGGAGTTACAAGCACAACAATAGCAATATTTTCCCATAAGTGAACATCAGGATGTCGTGATAGTGCTATTACAGTTCCAGCGGCCTCTTCTGCACAATAGCTTGATGCAATTGATTCAGCTATACCTGTAGCAAAAAAATCTGGAGAATGTCTTCAAAAGCATGGGTTTCTGCTCTTTCCTAGTTGACATTCTTTAAGGAGTTCAACGAACTGGGCATTTCTGCTCTGTCTAGAATGTGAAGTCCAAACAGAAGACAGAAAATGAAAACAATTTTTTCTTCCATATTCATTGGACAATCCCTAGACCTATTAACTGCATTTTCTAATAACTCTATTGTAAGATCAACTTCTGTTCTTGTAGAAATATTGATATTGTTCACAACATCATGAATGCCCTCTGCAAATCCCTCCATGTGGCCAACTACTAACTCTAGTCATTTGCACAGCTGAGCAAGTACAAAAACCCATTCATTTTCCCCAAATTCTTTCCAACAATACCCAATATTAACTGTCATTAATTGAGCCAGACTCAGTTCTTTGGCTTGTTCCAATATTATATCTCTACTTGACAATGTAGCCAAGGAGGCCAAGAGCAGTTCTCTTTCTTATGTACTTGTGTCATCTGCGGACGTCATCCTTAAGGTTTCCATCCCACCAACTGAACTCAAAGGAAAATAGGACACTGCCACACAAACCCATTCTTCTACATATGCAACATACAAGAGAAAAATATTATGTTGGCAATGTCTAATTTCCAAGAAAACAAGCAATAGATTACCCTTAACATGATAAAATAACTCATAGAAAATCTCCTCAATTTCATACAAGTAGACAATCAAATTAACAATTATTTGTCAATAAAAGTTTCCATTCACCTGTGTGCTCCATTTAACATAATATTAAGGGTGGTCTAGAAAGATCTCTTTGCAGCCACTGGCATGTGCCCTCTTGCATGTTTCCTGTATTCACTTCTTCCAAAGAAAAGTCTTGATTGATTTCCTCTGAGTTCCCAATTCTCTTCTGCACCATTAGAACAAGGATTCTGAAAATATGTGGTATAATCTTTGTAAAGCTATTGATAGTAAATGCATTTTGAAACTCCTTTTTAGGAAATAATGTAGTAAGCAGGAAGCATCTGCCTTTGTCCAAACACTACTATCATTTAATAGCACTACAAGTAACATCACCAAATCCTGTAAGAATGGTTCCTCAATCTTATTCACTTCATTATCAAAGATAAGCCAAGAATTTAGAGGGTAGGATTTAACCAAAGTGATACATGTTAATGCCCCTACAAAAAATATATTAATGATAGGGTTCACCATAATTTGGTGAGGATAACTTCGATATCTTTTTGCACATTCACATAAGAATGGAAAGAGATATTGCACTACATTTCCTTCTCGCCACTTCGATGTGCATAAGGCCTCTATTTCACACCATATTCTACAAGAAGAAATTTCTTTGCAAATTGTAATGCTCATGTTCTCCATTGTGATGTGTGAAGTCTTCATCAGTGAACCAAACAACAATTTATCTTTTCCAAGGTCCAAACCAATCCTGTCCACGAAAATTAGAAATCTCGTATGCATAGTTTTCTGCAAGTAAGTCCACAAATTGATCATAAGTACAGACTCCAGCCTCCGACTACATTTGAAAGGATTGACTGCTATTTTATAGGAAACTCATGAGATTTGAGAAAAAGATACCTTACAATAAATGCCAAAGTTGTAAGTACGTTCCTTTTAGTATTTCATTACCTAGCTATTACACATTTTTTAGACATTCTAGGACATAGTGATGTATGATGATCAGAGAAATGATGGTGTGAGTACCTTCATTGTTCCTGAAAAGACATGACTACAATTTTCAATGTAGAGATATATCTAGACAAATCTTAGTCTTATAAGCCAATCCCTTCAACTCCAAAGATGGCATGAAATTGTAAAAGGACGAATCAAGGTTGCAAGAGCATTGTATTGGAGCAGAAGAGGGAATAAGAGTGGGAGTTCCTGGAGAACCATTTCGGCAAAAACTACATGATTGGGGCATCCCAAGGTTAGCTAATATAGTTGTGAATGTTTTTGGCCATTTGGCATTGTTGTGTCCCTTTCTCGAGATGGAGCACCAACCACAATAGTAGCAATATTTTCCCAAAAGTGAACATCAGGCTGTCGTGATAGTGCTATTATAGCTCCATTAGCCTCTCCTGCACAACAGCTTGATGCAATTGATTCAACTATACCTGTAGCAAAAAAAATCCGGAGAATCTCTTCAAAAGAACGGGTTTCTTCTCTTTGCTAGTCGACATCCTTTAAGGATTTCAACAAACTAGTCATTTCCGCTCTGTCTAGATTGTGAAGTCCAAACAGAAGATAGAAAATGAAAACAATTGTTTCTGCCATATCCATTGGACATTCCCTGGACCTATTAATTGCATTTTCTAATAAATCTATTGTAATACCAAGTTCTGTTCTTGTAGAAACATTGATATTCTTCACAACATCATGAATTCCCTCTGCTAATTCCTCCATGTGGCCAACTACTGACTCTAGCCATTTGCGCATCTGAGCAAGTACAAAAACCCATTCATTTTCTCCAAATTCTTTCCAACAATACCCAATATTAACTGCCATTAATTGAGCTAGACTCAGTTCATTGGTTTGTTCCCATCTTATATCTCTACTTGACAATGTAGCCAAGGAGGCCAAGAGCAGTTCTCTTTATTGTGTACTTGTGTCATCTACGGACCTCATCCTTAAGGTTTCCATCCCACCAACTGAACTCAAAGGAAAACAGGACACTGCCACACAAACCCATTCTTCTACATATGCAACATACAAGAGAAAAATATTAGGTTGGCAATGTCTAATTTCCAGGAAAACAAGCAACAGCTTACCCTTAACATGATAAAATAACTGATAGAAAATCTCCTCAATTTCATACAAGTAGCCAATCAAATTAACAATTATTTGTCAATAAAAAATTCCATTCACCTGCCTGCTCCATTTAACATAATATTAAGGGTGGTCCAGAAATATCTCTTTGCAGCCACTGGCATGTTCCCTCTTGCATGTTTCCTGTATTCACTTCTTCCAAAGAAAAGTATTGATTGATTTTCTCTGAGTTCCCAATTCTCTTCCGCACCATTAGAACAAGGATTTGGAAAATATGTGGTATAATCTTTATAAAGCTATTGATAGTAGATGCATTTTGAAACTCCTTTTTTAGGAAATAATGTAGTAAGTGGAAAGTATCTGCCTTTGTCCAAACACTACTATCATTTAACAACACTGCAAGTAACATCACCAAAGGCTATAAGGGTTGCTCAATCTTATCCACTTCATTATCAAAGATAAGCCAGGAATTTAGAGGGTAGGATTTACCCAAAGTGATACCTTTTAATGCCCCTACAAACAATACATTAATGATAGAGTTCACCCTAATTTTTTGAGGATAAATTTGGTATCTTTTTGCACATTCACATAAGAATGGCAAGACATATTGCACTGAATTGCCTCTTGGTCACTTCCATGTTTATAAAACCTCTATTTCACACCATATTCTACAAGAAGAAATTTCATTGCAAATTGTAATGCCCATGTTCTCCATTGTGATGTGTGAAGTCTTCATCAGTGAACCAACCAAAAATTTATCTTTTCCAAGGGCCAAACCAATCCTGTCCATGAAAATTAGAAATCTCGTATGCATATTTTTCTGCAAGTAAGTCCACAAATTGATCATCAGTACAGACTCCAGCCTCCGACAACCTTCGAAAGGATTGATTGCTATTTTAAAGGAGACTCATGATATTTGAGAAAAAGATACCTTACAGGAAATGCCAAAGTTGTAAGTATGTTCCTTTTAGAATTTCATTGCCTAGATATTACACATTTTTCATTTTTCAAACATTATAGGACACAGTGATGTACGATGACCAGAGAAATGATGGTGTGAGTACCTTCATTGCTCCTGAAAATACATGTCTACAATTCTCAATGTAGAGATATATCTAGACAAATATTAGTATAATAATCCAATCTCTTCAACTCCAAAGATGGCTTGAAATTGTAAAAGGAAGAATCAAGGTTGCAAGAGCATTGTATTGGATCAGAAGAGGGAACGAGAGTGGGAGTGTCTAGAGAACCATTTCCCCAAAAACTACAGGAGTGGGGCATCCCAAGGTTAGCTAAACCAGTTGTGAATTTTTTTGGCCATTTGGAATTGCTACGTCCCTTTCTCGAGATGGAGCACCAAGCACTAGAGTAGCAAAATTTTCCCAAAATTGAACATCATGATGTCGTGATAGTGCTATTACAGCTCCAGCGACCTCTCCTACACAAGAGCTTGATGCAATTGATTCAAGTTTGGTCAATCTTGGTCCAGGAGCAAAAAACCAAACGGAGCGGTGAAAGTGCGTGCCGTCGGCTCCTGCTAGTGTGTATGGGAAATGCCGATGTGGGTAGACCACCAACACTTGCTTGGTTCAGGGTTTTGCAGAGTTGACCCACCAATGCCAGATTTGCATTGAAGTGCACTCGGCAAAAAACTAGTTTAGGAAATGACTGTACAACGGCGTCATCGGGCCACTAGGACATGAGGGAGAGGGCCACCTAGGGGTAATGGCATGCCAGGAGACCAACGGATTCGACGGTTCGTCGATCCGACCTCCGGTTGCCGAGATATTTCAAGCCCTAGGTCGCATGAAAATGTCGTTCAGGGACAATTGGTCAATCTTGGTCCGGGAGCAAAAAACCAAACGGAGCGGCGAAAGTGCGTGCCGTCAGCTCCTGCAAGGGTGTATGGGAAATGCCGATGTGGGTAGACGACCAACACTTGCTCGGTCTAGGGTTTTGCAGAGTTGACCCACCAATGCCAGATTTGCATTGAAGTGCACTGGGCAAAAAACTAGTTTAGGAAATGACTGTACAATGGCATCATTGGGCCACTAGGACACGAGGGAGAGGGCCACATAGGGGTAATGGCATGCCAGGAGACCAACGGATTCGATGGTTCGTCGATTCGACCTCCAGTTGCCGAGATATGTCACGCCCTAGGTCGCATGAAAATGCCGTTCAGGGACAATTGGTCAATCTTGGCCCGCGAGCAAAAAACCAAACGGAGCGGCGAAAGTGCGTGCCGTCGGCTCCTGCAAGTGTGTATGGGCAATGCCGACGTGTGTAGGCCACCAAAACTTGCTCAGTCTAGGGTTTTGCAGAGTTGACCCACCAATGCCAGATTTGCATTGAAGTGCACTGGGCAAAAAACTAGTTTAGGAAATGACTGTACAACGGCGTCATTGGGCCACTAGGACATGAGGGAGAGGGCCACATAGGGGTAATGGCATGCTAGGAGACCAACGGATTCGACGGTTCGTCGATCCGACCTCCGGTTGTCGATATATGTCAAGCCCTAGGTCGCATGAAAATGTCGTTCACGGACAATTGGTCAATCTTGGCCTGGGAGCAAAAAACCAAATGGAGCGACGAAAGTGCGTGCCGTCGGCTCATGCAAGTGTGTATGGGAAATGATGACGTGGGTAGACTACCAACACTTGCTAGTTCTATGGTTTTGCAGAGTTGACCCACCAATGCCAGATTTGCATTGAAGTGCATTGGGCAAAAAACTAGTTTAGGAAATGACTGTACAACGGCGTCATTGGGCCACGAGGACATGAGGGAGAGGGACACCTAGGGGTAATGGCATGCCAGGAGACCAACGGATTCGATGTTTCGTCGATCCGACCTCCGGTTGCCGAGATATGTCAAGCCCTAGGTCGCATGAAAATGACGTTCAGGGACAATTGGTCAATCTTGGCCCGGGAGCAAAAAACCAAACGGAGCGACGAAAGTGCGTGCCGTCGGCTCCTGCAAGTGTGTATGGGAAATTTCGATGTGGGTAGACCACCAACACTTGCTCGGTCTAGGGTTTTGCAGAGTTGACCCACCAATGCCAGATTTGCATTGAAGTGCACTGGGCAAAAAACTAGTTTAGGAAATGACTGTACAATGGCGTCATTGGGCCACGAGGACACAAGGGAGAGGGCCACCTAGGGGTAATGGCATTCCAGGAGACCAAGGGATTCGACGTTTCATCGATCCGACCTCCGGTTGCCGAGATATGTCAAGCCCTAGGTCGCATGAAAATGCCGTTCAGGGACAATTGGTCAATCTTGGCCCGGGAGCAAAAAACCAAACGGAGTGATGAAAGTGTGTGCCGTCGGCTCCTGCAAGTGTGTATGGGCAATGCCGACGTGGGTAGACCACCAACACTTGCTCGGTCTAGGGTTTTGCAGAGTTGACCCACCAATGCCAGATTTGCATTGAAGTGCACTGGGCAAAAAACTAGTTTAGGAAATGACTGTACGACGGCGTCATTGGGCCACGAGGACATGAGGGAGAGGGCCACCTAGGGGTAATGGCATGCCAGGAGACCAACGGATTTGACAGTTCATCGATCCGACCTCCGGTTGCCAAGATATGTCAAGCCCTAGGTCGCATGAAAATGTCGTTCAGGGACACTTTTACTACAAGCTAGGAATTGCATACGAGCTAGTATAAACATATTGTTGTCACAATAAATTGTCACAATAAACATATTGCATACGAGCTAGTATAAACATATTGTTGTCACAATAAACATATTGCCATCAAGAAATTGTCTCAAACATATTGTTTTCACAATAAGATAAAGGATCTATGTGGCCATTAACATCCTAAATAAACATATGGCAAATTCATGAATTTTGGGGTAGTTGATGTCTTGCTGCAAAGAGAAGATTACGAGATTGGTAGTAGGGTAGAAGAATAATTTCAGGTTAAAAAGTGATCCTTTCATTGATTCAACAACAATTCACACTTTGTATATAGGTGATGTGTGTTGATGCTTCTCCATGGTTGTATCATTGGGAAACATTATGAAAACATTCTCTTAGAAAGGTCATGATAAGTGACCAATGGTTGGTAGAGAATGACCTCAACGTAGCCTTCATTAGTCATTAGGAGTGACTAGGAGTAAATAAGGCTCGAGATTCTTACTTTGAATAAAAAAGTGCTATGAGAAGGAAGCTAGAGGTCACATTGCATACTCTGAGAAGTAGTGCTCTGAGTAGGAGTGATCTTTTCTATATTATAATGAGTTGACTTGTTTATTTAATAGGGGATTTTATCCTCTTGTGAAATATACAAAGTTTAATCTAATGTTGAATTTGACATGCGAACTAAGAAGTGTCTAGGACTTCTAAGAAGTGTCTAGGACTTCTTAGAGTGGGGTCGAATCAACATTAGATCTTTATGGGTGAATAAGATCTGCTTGTGAGGAGATTAACATCAATGAGGAAAACTTTTGGTCTAGGGTTTTTGGATCAGATTTTCAAATTTTGTCAAGATGGTGTCTGCTTCCAATTTCAGAATATTGTCTAAGAATTGAAAAATGGGAAAAATCAAATTGCCATATCTAAACTCTTGCAGGCACTATTACAAACAATACTAATACCTGGTTGGTAGATAGTGGTACCTCTAGGTACATGCCAGGTTATAAAAGGTGTTGGAACATCAACAATCCAACTAGATTCTGGAGTTTCTCTACATATGGAAGATGTATTAATTATACCAGGACTGAAGAAGAACCTACTATCTATATCAACTTGGAACGATAGAGGTTATAGAGTTACATTTGTGGATGCTCAAGTTCTTATATGGCCAAAAGGTTCAAGAATAGACTCAATAGGAGTGATTTGAGTTTGAGAGGGAGGACTATACATAGTGACTAGACATTTAGATCATGATAGTATCAATTTATGTGAGCTATGGAATCAAATATTTTCCCACGTACATTATAGGGATTTTCCAGCATTGAGGGAGATGGTTACAGGTCTTCCAAAACTTTAAATAGAACATGATGGTGTATGAAGATGTTGTGCACTTCGAAAGAATGACAAGGGTTCCTTTCCAAACAATTATAATAGATCCAAGGGGATCTTGGATCTTGTGCACTCATACAGCTATGGACCAATGCTAGTATTATCCTTGGGTGGATTCTTATACAATGTAACACCACCGGACTTTTTAACCTGAAATTATTCTTCTACCCTACTACAAACTATTGCATAGCCTACAAACTAGGGTTTACTACATGAAACTAGCACTCTTACTACAAGCTAGGGTTTACATACAAGATAGGGTTTGCATACAAGCTAGGGCTCCTACAAAATAGTGCATAGCCTACAAACTAGGGTTTACTACACGAAACTAGCACTCTTACTACAAGCTAGGGTTTACATACAAGCTAGGGTTTGCATACAAGCTAGGGCTCCTACATGCATGCACATTCACAATTTGGACATTTACATAATCTACTTATGCACATTTACAATGCACACTCACAATTTGGACATTTACTTATGCACATTCACAATTTGGACATTTACATAATCTACTTATGCACATTTACAATGCACACTCACAATTTGGACATTTACTTATGCACATTCACAATTTGGACATTTACATAATCTACTTATGCACATTTACATAATCTACTTATGCACATCGACAATGCACATTTATAATCTACTTATGCACATTCACAATTTGGACATTTTCATTGTACTTGTTATTGATATTGACATGATCATTCATAATCTTAGGTTTTATTAAACGAAAATTTGGCATATCAAGAACAAAAAATTGACATATTCATAAAAAACATGTACATGAGAAAATTGAGCATATATCAATATTCAATTACAAATAGTATAGTATTAAGAGTATGTAACATACCTCATCATGCTAGATCCCACCTACTATCATACAACCAAGCCCTCAGCATCATCTCTTATAAGGATGGTTTCCATTAGTCTCTCGTGCTCTGTATCTGGTAAGAAGTAGCGTACCTTCGATGAATTTCGGCTAGGCATTGTTCGTACCTGGATGTTTGTACCAATGACCAAGTTGGTAAAGTGGTACACACTCGCACCTGGTTTGTAATCCGTGTAAACATATCCGCCCCTCTTTCTTGCATTGTTGTCCTATGTCAAGTATTCACCTTTAACAACCATAGACCCGATTGGTAAGTGGTTGTTTTCATCATCAGTCATGGACATATTGAGGGTTTGCTTTCCCTCTATACAACGTGCCAACCAGTAATCACCAGACCATTCACTATCTTTTCCTGCAACCACTGCGTATATGTGCCCTGCATAATATGATTGTAGGTATATGATCAAAATAATTTTCGTGTGATACAAGGCCATTAATGTGCATTTTAAGATTACGTAAATAAACAAAAACATGTTAATGAAATGCATCATACCAGGTTGTACAAGGTCTGAGACATGATCAAAATATGTAGAAATAGATGATTGGTCTTCTTCCAAAGGAGTTAACTCAACAATTGCATGCTGATCAAGTGGAAGTGATACGCGATCCCATCCATCAACACAATCCAACGATTCACACCCATCCCAATCACCATCACAGCAAGGCGGGCAAAAACAAGCGAGTTTTCTAGTCCAAATTTCAAATACTGGGTTGTCCGAGCTTCAAACCGAATGAAAGCCACGAGTACCAGGCACGGTCTTGCATTCCCATGAATGTGAACGATCTATGTCTACCACCTCCCAAAAAAATCTCTCAACATGTCTCTTTCTTGTGGATTCTACTCGTGGAGCTGATTCCTCTCCCATTACTGACGTGCACCACCGGACTATAGATTGCGCATTTCGAATAGTAGATTCTGTAGATAGTTTCAATTCCTTTCTTCGTAGCGTTGTTTTGACACATGCTCCGGCTCCATCATGCTCTCCTTTACCATGTCCAGTCTCGAAATAGTTCAACATATGTGGCACTTTGTGGTTTTTATGCAATGAACACAACCATTGAAATATGCGTGCATTTTTGAACTGACCAGCACATCCATCAGACCAAATCTAGTGTCGATCCATCTGTATGTTCCTTGCCTTCAAGTGATCATAGAACATGATGAAGCAATGACGTACATAGTGGAAGTCATGGCACCTATCATCACTTACGTAGAAGTGATATTCCTTCAGAATTTCTCTTTGCTCTTTAGTGCTATTTGGGCCATGCCTATATGTGATATGGAGCATCAAGGAAACCTGCTCAGAGTGATAATACTGACTTTGGATCTCATTTTGAGGTTGCAGAGTGTAGTTCTCGGCAAAATCAACTACTGAAAGTATTGTACCACGAGGAAATGTGTCTCTGCATACTCTAAACTTCTCATCCTGCAATCGTTCCAAGTGGACATGCTGAACATATTGACGTGTCTTTTCAATAAATTTCTTGACGAAGACACTAACTTGTACCTGTTGACAAAAAATGATATCAACATTAGTTTTTTTGGGAAAGTAATGATTGAAATGTAACTGTTCAAACATAAATTTATTGATATTTATGCAAACCTGAGATGTCACCAATTGTATCTTTTTGCTTTCTTTCCCTGGAACTATTTCATAGCTGATATATTTGAAACTTTTCATGTCTATTAACATATTGCCAAATTCACTGTCTCCACTCTCGTGCATACATTGGCTCAATAATCTCATTCCAGCACAGTTGGAGCATGTTCCATCCAAACAAGATTTTGCATAGTATGTTTGCCCCTCAGGCCTATTGCACATGATGCTATGAATGAATTCTCTTGATGAAGTCGGTGGTATTGTCAGGGAGCAATCTTGCACAAGGTTAGTATGCAACGCACAACGAATGTACGAAAATGTTTCATAGTAATATTCATATTCTACATGATATCTACAACAACAAGTGTTACGAAGAGTATTTATTCTAACATACCAGGGCT
>LPNX010321926.1:0-14166 GCA_001517045.1 Pseudotsuga menziesii
TTCACTTTGAACAGTATGTGTGAAATGTCTTCGAAATAACAGTGTATAGCTTTTTCTGGCTTCCATTACACCTCTGGATTATGCCAATCAGACATTCTCTATGTGATGTATAGCTGAGACATTCTCGATCTTTAGCGTCAGTAAAAAATATTGGACTTGGAAGATCTCATCTTCTGAAATTCCAAAGAAGTTGCCATTGAAATGTCCATACCAAGTATTAGCAGTTACATGTCACTTATCAGAGTACTCTTAAAAAATTGCAGAAAGGAGGAGTTTAATGAGATTCTGAACAGCACCTATGTAAAAGAATTGGCTTCTGATGTCAGAACTTGCAATATGCTGACTGATTGTTTATGCATGGAATATGCGGATTTTGTCATGAATTTGTATGACAGAATGGAGGTGAAAGGTGTCGCACCTAATGCTTCTACATATAATGCTGTCATTGGTGGAATTTGCAAAGTAGGAAAGGTAGATATGGCAGTGAAGATGCATTTGAGAATGCAGAAAATGGCTTTTCTTCCTGTTATTGAAAGCTTCAGCACCCTTATGAATGGTCTTTGCAAGAAGGGCAGTTTGGAAGAGGCTAATAATATTTTTAAACTAATGCTAGAGAAAGGTTTAGTTCCTAATGTTCAGATTTACAGTAAGATGATAATTTCAAACTGTGAAAGGGGATGCATAAAGGGAGCCTTAAAACTGCATTATGAAATGCAAGATAAGGGGTTATTACCAGCGCTGGAAACTTATCACTCGCTTATTTATATACTTTGCAAAGAAAGGGACACAGTTGGAGCTCTAACGATTTACAATCATTTCTTGGAGCCCTGGCGTGAGAATTTCTGCAGTTCTTGCCATACACACAGCAAAGTATCATGGGCATCCTCTGTAGTAAAGTCCATGCTGTTACAAAGTGATTTATTATTTGGTGTTTCTAAGAGGGTCCTTAACCACTGCTCGTGTATGGTTGAAAATTCTTCCCTCAATTCACTTGATTTGAAATTACTTGAAAGCAATGTTTTCATAACCTGGCTAGCATCAAATGCTGCCTTGACTATTGATTTTGGTATCCCAGCAAGCAAGGCTACTTGCAGACCATAGCTTTCAGGAGAGGCACCAGACCTTAGCTTGTACAAAAATATAAGCTGCCTCTTAGTTTCTAAGAAATATGAACTACAACTATTGTCAATATTGGCTGCTTTCTCAGAAAGGATATAAAGCAGAGACTGTAAATTTTAAAGCATCCATACTATCATGAAACAACATGAGAATAAAAACAGCATTAATGATCAGATAGATGTATTTAAGTTTGGTCTAAAGACAACTTACTGCATAAGCAATGGCATATCCATCAAATGTATATGTTCCTAGACCAAGTTCATCCAGCACTACAAGAGAGTCTTCTGTCGCATATCGCAGGACTGAAGCGGCCTCCATGCATTCAATAAGAAATGTACCTGCCAAATAGAAAGTTAGATGCATTTTTCCAAAGATGGATTTGATATTTATTCAATATTTTTTGTTCCTCGCAGTATCAATGGAAATGATCCATTCAATCTCAATAATTGCATATTAATAATTATTTTCATTAATTATGATTTCAGAATATCAATCCCAGCCAGTAAAAGGTTTGCAATAGACTCACTTTCCCCAGACATTATATGGTCACTTGCACCAATACGAGTAAAAATAACATCTGCAGGTGACAGAGCACACGATTCACAAGGTACATAACATCCAAGCTGCAAATCCAAACAAGAAGGGTGAACAAAAGTCAGAAACGCTACCTTGACCGTTTTTTTTGAAATGCCATAGCTCTTGATTTTTCAAAGAAGCTAACCTGAGCCATTATCACTGTTAAACAGGTGGCATGCTATAGTGTTGATTTCCCTCCCATATTTGGTCCGGTTAAAAGCATTGCATGAGGACAATCATGCTCTCCATTGTTCCCAAGGTCAACGTCATTAGGAACCGCCACACCTCCCTGGCCTCCCACAGCATAAGGATGCCATAAACCTTTAATGCTAAGAATAGAACCTTCAATTATACCTCCCAAGCTATTATTTTTCAACCCAACAGAGACAAAGAATGGTCTGTAGGTAGACCCTTCTGATAAGTTTGCTGAAATAGCAAAGCCTAGTATCACATCAATACAGCCTTACCATGTCCAACAAGTTGCAAGAAAGCTTCAACAATGAAAAAATGAAAAAGAAAAACGCAAAGGGGGGTATAAAGGCCAGTTCATAACCTCTAGGACAAAGTGGAATGTTGGTGATTCAGAGCATACATGCACTAGAAGACACGAAATTTCCCCAAACTCAAACGATATCATAATGCGTATGTGCACATATTTATCATACAAATTTGTTTCAAACTTAGCTTCTAAGGATGAGAACTAACCACAAGACAAAAATAGTTCACCCTAGAATAGACTAAGATATGAAGCAATGCTATGGACAAATGTCTACAAAGGAAAGATAAGTAGAGAATAATATGCACCAGCAAACTTTGAAGAAGAGGATGAAGAGGATCACTTTGAATTCGCAGTTGGACAACAGAAAGGATAAACATAGTAACAGCTAGCCTTCCAACAAGCAAAAGTTTACATTGGGACTGCTTTGGGTATGGAATAACTAGATAAGAATGACAACAAAATCAGCATATTCATTGAAATCATAATCAGCAATCAAAGAGTAGAATGCAACTGTTCGTTTTTTAACAATATAAACCTCGATAGATTCATCTCAACATTTGGAAGCCTTTAGAACAGGAGGCTCCTAGAAGTTCCTTGCCTGCAAAGAGCCAGTAGATCTTCTGAAATCAAAAACCCTTTGATAAATGAAGTTTCCCCTTAAGAATTTAAACACGGTGTCATTAGCAAACAGTACTTTAGAAGAATGGAGAATGACTCTTTAGTTCATTGGCTAACTCTCTATGGGGTTTAAAAAATAACAAAATTCAATGTGAATATTAGTTATGATGAGAATACATTAACATCTTAGGCATGTACCTATGTTTCGATCTATAACTTTTCTTCTATATCATAGTTGCCTTATTCTTGTTCAAGTCCAATTCTTGAAGTGATGCCCTTTCTTTTTGTGTACTAGGCAAGTTTCTTACATGTAATCCATTGTAGATATGTTTGTTGTTGAAAATAGTCAAATCTATGAAAGAAGGCTTATCCCAACAATGCAATGAAATTAATGTCACTTTTAAGTTTTTTTCTTAAAAAACAAAATTCCTTTACACTGCTTATTAGCTTAATCCTAGAAAGCTAAAGTAGAATAAATATTGGCAAAAGCTTGAGAGACTGGACAATCTATGAAGCATATTTCTTTTTCAGGAATAATTCAGTGTAAACAATTATTTTATTTTATTTTATTTTCTGATATTGGTATGTATGTACCAAATGATACCAAGAACTTACAGTGAAAAAGGTGCTTTACAAGTGTGTCATTAGGCATGTACTCTGCAACTAAAAGCCGTTCATCTCCTTCATAGCAATACCCTATTAAATTGACCAATCTCTCATGCCGCAGACGCCCAACATACATACACAGTTACAAACAAAGAAATGACTGAATGAACTTCTTATAATCCTACTTTAGACAAAGAAATAAACAGTTTAGAGTGAATAGATTGCTCAAAATTATGTGCACGTGAGCAGCCCTCCTATTAATGCAATACCTAAAAATGATAAAATGACCCAGTAAAACAATTCCCGCAGAGAACAGAATAACATCAAACAATCTGAAAATGAAGAGCAGATAATCCAGCATAAGGAATGGAATATACCACAAACTGCTTGGCATCAGGCCAAGCTACTTTGGGAAACTTTTTCACTACAATCCACCGATTGTTATCCATCCTTCCCTTATAGACAACATTGGGAGCCTTCTCTCCACTTTCGGAGACAATATTATCAGAATTGAAGTAATTTGTAGCAGCTCTGAGCTCCTCAAGGGAATACTATGTGAATGGTGGAATAGAATCAGGTTCAGGATCATCCCCATTTTCTGCAACACAAACATTATAGAACTTCTTAAAATATGGAAGAATATACTCCAAAAGCAGCAGTCCAGTGTTAAGAAGCCACACAGTTGAAGTCTTTTTATGTAGCAGGTGATTTGATGCACTAAATAAGGCACTAACCTCCAGTGGCAAGGGCAAATAGTGCAACTATGGTAAATATTAGAAACAAATGAAATTTACAAAAGCCCTAATATTAATCAAAAGGATGGAGAGGCAACTCTTTGTAGAATAAGTTGATTGTGATAAATCCAATTCCCGTAATTCTGAACTTGCTTTCATACAATTGTGTACAGAATATTATTCAAACTGGGCCTATACAGTGTATGCTTATGACAATAACACAGATGCAATGTATGCACATGACAATAACACAGATGCAGAACTGGCATATTCTTTGTAAATGCAGAGGTTGCATTTGATAATGTAGTTTGTTTACCATATAAGAAAGATGGCAGTATGTAGGGAAAAACACGTGTGACGTAACAAAGGATTAGGAATCAAGATAGAAAAATAGTGCATACAACCCATAGTAGAAATGGATGGCATGTGCAGCAGCACCTATATTCGTCTGTGAAAATAGTAGCAAAGTTTTTACAAAAAGACGGAACGTGTTCTTTAGGGCATATAGATTGTAGGCTCCAATAAGGGAATTGAACAGATTACTATGAGTTGTAAAATACAGAGAATATCTCTGGCAGTGTGTTTTGATGGCAGCAGAAGAAAGATCCTAAGTTTGAAATTTTGAATAAAGGATGAAAACCAGGACAGCCAACCAGTGCATCTATAATGGATAACGTTAGCTGATGGACATACACAGTAATCTTATAGAAAGTAGCCCTTCAAACAGCTTTGGTGCCTGTAATAGCGAAATATCAAAAAGGCTAGGGAGTCTTCCTACTCTAAGAAATTGGAAAATATTGTTCGAAGGTGAATATTATAGCAAAAATTAGAATGTAATAGAAAAATTCTAACATTGTGGAGAATATAAGAATATTATACAGTAGTTTTGTACATAAATTTGAACTACCATCAACAGTTTGGCAATAGATCAATTTGTCAAAACATTAGCAATTTTACCAACTAGAAACTCTAAAATGCTTTTCCTTGGTATATTGCCACACCTTTTTCTCAACTCGAGCTTGGCCACGCTTTGGTCCCTCAAAGGTGCCATGGATATCATGAGTTATTTCAAATGGCTCTTCATTTACTGGATGCCCTGCTTCCATACATGCAGCAATCCCTGAAAACATATTTTTCTGTAAATGAGTATGACCATTAGCTGAAGATGAATGTTTTGTAAAGTGAAGGAACTCTTAGAACTAATATACACCAGAAGCATTTAAGAAAAGAAAGTATATATAAGGACATTTGAAGGCATCATCCATGACTATCAGATAAACTTACAATCTATCTTAAGAACCCACTTTCCTTCCAAGATTGACATCAAAAATTTCAGTGTTCTTCTACAAGCACCATCTGCATCGGTAGATGCAACCACATGGGTCACAGTGAATTCCAAGATGCACCAAACATGCAAATCCGGCGCCCAAACCCTAGCACCTCGTCCATCCAGGACCTACACACTCAGAGGAACAGATCGGATCAAATGGAGGATCGGATCGGAACATGGAACATCGCATTGATCGGAAACATCTCAGCAACGAAAGCAACACCAACAGCAGCGGGAGAAGCAAAAGGGGGCTGAACAAAATTCACAAAAAAATCAAATAACCGCGCTTAAACTCTTGGTCGTCGCTTTATCGACGCCTTGACCGTTTTATAAGTCAACAAAAGATGGTGCCGTCGTTATAGCGACGGTCTGGCGTGGATACAGCGACGAAAGTCGGGGCTTCTTAAAAAAAATTGTAAAAATGCATAATTTACCCTTGATTTTTCCACGAAAGTAAAACTAACGTGGAAAAATTGATCACATGTACTAGTGCATGAGCTTTGTTTATGAAACCAAGAGCTTTGTTTATGGAACCATGATCTCTATTTATGGAACCATGAGCATTGTTGGTGGAACCATGAGCAACTGTTTTGGAACCATGAGCTCTATTTATGGAACCATGAACATCAGTGGTGGAAACATGAGTGATGGTGGTAAGGTGGTGGAACCATGCAAGGAACCTTGAACAAACTTTATGGTAAATGACCATTGAACCATGAAGAATGTAGATGGAACCATGAAAAATTTTGATGGAACAGTGAACAATGTGGGTGGAACCATGTACAATGCATACAACACCATGTGCAACTAAGAAACATTGAACAACATTAACGGAACCATGAATATCACAAGCATTATTTAGGGACCATGAATCATTTGGTGAGTGATGCATTTGTGGTCACAAGGTGATGGAATCCTGAATAATGCATATGGAACCTTGATAAAGTTAAAGTTGATGCAATCATGAACATATTTGGTGGAAAAATCTTTCACATTTGGTGGAAAAACATTAAACAATTTATAACATATATCCAACGATTTAATCGTCAACCCGGAGAGAGCGTAAACTTGTGAGGTACAGACAAAATATATGCAGGGGCAGAGTATTGCTAACTTATTCTACAACTGAAATTGAATCTAAGTTATGAAAACAGGAAATGACATAAAAATAAATCTAATATAGAAAAGAAGGAAATTGTGTGAAATAAATTTAATTGCAGAAAACATGAAATTGCATAAATTAAACTTGGTAAAGACAGACTGAAATTATAAATGTCAGCTCACGAAAAATCTATACTACCAATTCATAAGAAAGAAACTCAAATTAACATGGGAAAATAAAAGGATTTGTATTACAACATCATCTCCATTACATAACAATCAAAAATCCATTCTATGACTAACTCTAGACTATTCTCTATTTCCACACCACTAGAGAGATCTCTAACAAAATGAGGAGATAGCCCTCCTATTTATACATGAATTCAGGATAACCAATCCATAATTACAGATCCACTATTCTCTCAACTTATCCCTCAAAATCCTCAACAAATCCACTTTTCTCTCAACTTATCCCTTCAAATCCTCCAACAAATATTGGATGAGATATTCTCTCCACATTTCCATGATATTCTTGTTGGTGCAAAATGTTAAACAAATTATAGCATATATCCAACGAAATTACCATGAATTTTGTTCAAGGTCCCTAGGATGTTTCCACCATGTTGCGACCATTAGTCATGGTTCCACCACTAATGCTCATGGTTCCATAAAAAAATCTCTTGGTTCCATTAATAGTGCTCAATGTGCCACCAATAGTGCCCATGGTTCCATAATTGCGCATGGTTCCACCAATAATGCTCATGGTTCCACCAATAATTCTCATTGTTCCATAAATGCGCATGGTTCCACCAATAATGCTCGTGTTTCCACCAATAATGCTCATGGTTCCATAAATGTGCATGGTTCTATAATGCTCATGGTTTCATAAATGCATATGGTTCCACAAAAAATGTTGTGGTTTGCACCAATAATGCTCATGGTTGCATAAATGTGCATGGTTCCATAATGCTCATGGTTCCATGAATGCACATGGTTCCACCAATAAAATCAATGACTAACTTAAAATGTTAGGAACTTATAAAATATAAAAAATAAATTAATATAAGTAAGTATAAGTAAAAAGGATTGATTCATATATTTACCATTTATTTCTTTTAGCATGTTTGTTTTATTTATTTTATTGTGTCTAATTGGTAAATGACAAAGCATCTAAATATGCAAAAAATATATAAATGATCAAACATTGAAATATATCAAAACTAGAGTTGTTGATTATTATTTGTAGAAACTTTGTATACACTATGTAACAATAGATTTGAAAAATGTTTGACCATTGAAAAACATTTTTTCACGTGTTTTCATCAAGGAGAAAGGAGTTCGGTGGAGGGAATGAAAGAAAAAAAATACAATTTGTCACCTCTCATGTCAGTAACGAGTTCCTGAATAGTATTTTTTTCTTTATGTATTACTACTTCATATATGTAACAACCTATTGATTTGTACATCTTTATTGTTGATCTACCAGGTACTGGTTTGCAACTTCATGAAGGAATTCTTTGAAAAGACACAACAGTATGTAAAGCATGTACATGTGGCTTGTTGGCAAGATGAGCAGTTTAGAATGTGCAAGGATACATTTCCTATTAGAACTATATTATCAGTGCTTGATTTTGCGGAGAACTACACTCTTCAACCAAAGAACAAGATCTAGAGTCAATATTTTCACTCAGACCAGGTCAACATAATGGTCCATATCACCTATAGACATGGGGCATATAGTACTAAAGAGAAAAGGGTTATATTGAAGGAGTATCACTTTTACATAAGTGATGATAGGTGTCATGACTTGGCTTTTTAACAACACAACTTTCAATTGTTCTACAATCACCTGGAGGATAACAATATATAGATGCAAACAATGCCAAGCAAGAACTCATCAAAGTCATGATACTTGTTGCCTTACGATACTTGTTGCCTTAATCACTAACCAAATGTCTTAACATGGATAATGACAATAAGTATACCATGGTATTAAAATGTTTACATTATAGAAACTTTATAATTTCCTACTCTTTCACAACTTCAATTAATCAAATTATGTAAATAATCCCATTATTATTCATCATCCCATTATTATTCATCGATGTTGTTATCGTACTTTTGCACTCAAACCATATATTAATACCATTTTAGTAATTTCTGTTATGGATTAGTTCAACATGATTATTAACACTATGCACCAAAATGACCATGCACAATTACCAAGAAAATGTATTAAACATATATATTACATATCATAATGTATATACTCAAAATCCTTATTTTTAAGCCTTTGTGCTTTAAGTGACCAATGTTAAGTAGGATAATTTGTATGATTATGTGGCTTATTATCCCTCTTTAGTGAGGGACACAAACAATTAACAATTTTTCATGTTGTTGAAATTTGAAAAATATTTCAACAAAATAAAGAAAGGAAAACTTTAATAACGTACAATTTGGAGTCATTATTAAGTGCAAATGACATCCAATAACATATGAATTCGAATTATTATTAAAGGTGACATCAAAGAGGGCACAAGAATAGTGAATGAAAGGTGGATCCTTCAAAGGAGTATTCAATTGGAAAACCCACACATATTTAACATATCATTGTTAGTGTTCAAGCATCCCACACATGCATCAATAATTGCATATGTTTCATTTCGCATTTAACATGGTTCCAACAACAATGCTCATGGTTCCATAAATAGATCTCATGGTTCCATTAACAAAGCTCTTAGTTCCATGAGCAATGCTCATGTTTCCACCAACAATGCTCATGGTTCTATAAATAGAGCTCATGGTTCCATAAATAGAGCTCTTGGTTCCACCAACAATGCTCATGGTTCCACCAATAATTCCCATGGCTCCATAAATGTGCATGGTTCCACAACCTTGCGACCACTACTCATGGTTACTCCACTAATGCTCCTGGTTTCATAAGTAGAGCTCATTGTTCTACCATCACTACTCATGGATTCACCAACTATTCTTATGGTTCTATAAATAGAGATCATGGTTCCATAAACACTGTTCATGGATCCATTAACTTTATTGGAGACTCAACTATAAAATATTCAAGAATTTGCTACCAAATATTCATGGTTTCATCAACACTAACTTTGATCAAGGTTCCATATGCATTATTCAGGGTTCCACCACCTCATGATCAAGTATGCATTACTCACAAAATGGTTTTTGACCCATAAATAGTGCTTATCATATTCACAATTCCATTAATGTTGTTTCGGGTTCCTTAATTGCACATGGTGTTGTATGCATTGTACATGGTTCCACCTGCATTTTTTATAGTTCCATCAAAATTGTCCATGGTTCCATTTACATTCTTCATGGTTCCACTGCTAAATGCTCATTTACCATAAATTTTGCTCAAGGTTCCTTGCATGGTTACACCACTTTGCCTCCATTTCTCATGGTTCCGCCACCAATGCTTATGGTTCCATAAATAGTGATTCTACCATCAATGCACATGGTTCCATAAATGGAGCTCACAATTCCACAACAATGCTCATGGTTCCAACAAAAATGCTAATGGTTTCATAACTAGAGATCATGGTCCCATAACTAGAGATCATGGTTCCACCAACAATGCTCATGGTTCCATAAATAGAGCTCATGGTTCCACCAACAATGTTCTTGGATCCATTAACTTTGTTAGAGATCCAACAACCGTTGAAGTGTCATGATGAAAAAGAGCATGAGATTGAAGAAATGAAGAAGATCATTGGCACCCACCTATTACGGTCGTAGGAAAAAGAAGCAGTGGTAAGTAAGGAGATTGAAGAAATGAAGAAGATCATTGGCACCCACCTATTACGGTCGTAGGAAAAAGAAGCAGTGGTAAGTAAGGAGATTGAAGAAATGAAGAAGCGGCAAGATAGGTTGACATTGGAGAAAGCGCAAATTTGGGATGACAGGGAGTGATTGGAAAAAATGGTCTCTGTTGCATGTTATCAAGTCCCCTAGATCACTGAAGACTAGGATGTAGCTACAAAAGCAAAGAATATCGCTAACGTGATTGCACAATACAAGCACGACATTGACAATCTGCAAGTGCTAGTGAAACCAGACACACCACCAGAGCAAGCTGCAGAGCATAAGGGCGCTATTGAAGACTTGGAAACATAGTTGGAAGATGTGGAGAAAGAGGCAAAACATGTTACAGATGCGACTACACAGTTTTGGGGAAGTGTCGTCCAAGATAAGCAATTGGAGCAACTCACCACGCAATTACAGGAACCAGAAAGGCAGTTGGCCACATTGAGGACATCGCTCAGAACGATGCCTCTAGTTGTGCAAGTAACAAAAGCGGCAGAATTGAAGGAATTATAATAGTGCGTCGCAAAGGAAAAGGAGCATCAGCAGAGGCGCACAACACAGTTTGATGAATTTCAAGACATTGGGGCGCAACTCTCAATGAAATCATTCTCTGTGTTATAAGTAGTTTAGGATGGCCGACGAGATGTCATTGCAAATATTACTGAGCATCCACTAGAGCATGAAGGGACATAATGCAAGGAAATCAGCGATAAAGTGAAAGAACAGATCAAATAGGTCGCCCAACAATATGCATATTTCTAAGGTAAATATCAACGGTTACACCATTTCCAGCAGACATGGGTCAAGGGCAAGCCATAAGATTGTGTTGGGGTCCTGTTGGCAGGAAGTTTGGAGATAGTTAGTTGTGCAACATCAAGGATGTTGTGCAAAGTCAAAGTTGTTGCGCAAGGAGGAAGATGGCACGCAAGGAAGATTTGCTACATTTTGTATACTTTGGTCATGTTTTGTAGTTTTTGGTCATTGTTTGTAGATTTTGTTCCAAGTAGTTAGGAAGTCGACTTAAGTGGACCACCAATGTAAAGGTGCAATCCTCTAAATACATTAGAGGAAATTTCAACTCAAAATGGGCCTTTTAACTTTGATTCAAATTCCATGTCATCATGTGTTATCCAATGAAATTGCTTTAAATTTGAAATACCGTATAGGTCTTAAACACCTTTTTAATATAAATTTGGGGATAGGTATCATAAAAAAATTTACTTTTTTTGTTTGTATTTTCGACATACCCCCCGTGTTTTTACTCAAATTTTGATCGGGAGAGCTCGTTGGATGCGGAATTCATCATTTTGTTTTTAAGGTATTTCTTGTTTTTGGGGTAGCGGGATCCATCAAAATTATGCTGAGTGGGTACTCGTTGGATGCGGAATTTAATTCCGCATCCAACGAGCTCTCTCGATCGAAATTTGAGTAAAATCATGAGGAGATATGTCAAAAATACAAACAAAAAATTAGTTTTTTTATTTTCTTCCTCCAAAATTAATAAATATTATTTTATTATTTTAACTATTATTTTATTAATTCTTTTTAGGAGGCCCATTTTGAGTTGAAATTTCCTCTAATGTATCTAGGATTGTAAATGTAGGATAGATCTGATATCTTGAGATCAAACCATTGCAAGAGTGGAAACGTGGAACTAGGTTTTGATGCGAAGTTAATATGACATGACGGATATTTGATGGAAACATTGTGTCTTGTTGCATCTTTCTTTTTTCTTGTCTTCTATGATGCGATATGAATGAATGGACATTGCATTATGATGCTTATTTTCTGAATGATGCGATGCTTTCCTGTTATGAATGATGCTATGTTGGTAGATCTGTTTATACTCTGTTGCGATATGAGAATGTCAATCTAATATGGTGAATGGATCTATAATGAATGTATGAACCAATGCTTGGATCTGTTAAGTAATATTGCTATAGTTTGTTAGTGTATGCACAACCCTTCTTCTTACTACATAAACTTGGTTCTGATAGTTCTCCATCGAACATCTTGGGTGATACCTCATCTCCTCCACATATGTTGTTGGATAGGGTAAAACCTATATGGGTCAGTGCTCAGGGAGATCGTTGTGGTAAAGGTGTCGACAGAGAGCGAACCCCTGTCGACAGATCAATGTCAACAATAATACTTGATTTGTAAAAGTTTGATTAAGGAGGGGTAATACTTGAATTATATGTTGGTTAAGTTTGATCAATTGCACAGAAACATAAATTTAAACCATGATCACAGAGCAATAACAATAAATAAGATGCAAAAAATGAACTCATTAAAAGAGAGACATCAAATATAATGTGGTTCACCCAAGATGGGCTATGTCCACATATAAATTGTCAGTCTTTTATTATTATACCATCCAAGAAAATGAAGGGATACAACCTGCTGCACTTCCTCTTCACCCTCTAACAGTCTCTCTCACAAAATGATAGAGATCACTTTTCACAATTAGCCATGTTACAATGCTTTCCTTTTATAGGGAAATTATGATGGGAAAATACCACGAGTCACCCAATACCATGGGGCCATACATTGTTGGACAACAAACATCCCCTAAAAATACTTTTAGGGACCTCACCCCTGATCCATATTTCTTAGGGGTGCTTCCCTTGGACCCCCCAACTAGGGAGAGATGGTCCCCCCCCAGACCCGCATGGCGGGAAGATGTCCCCTCGTACCGGCCTATTGGGATGAGTGTACAATAAAAATTGGGTACAAACACGTTTGAACAATAACATATCTGAATCAAGAATTTTAGGCTCCACAACCACCAAAGGTTGCCAGTCACTCTGGTACAAAACGTACTGATGCAGAGAGTACAAGATGCAAAGGGGGGAAGTGTTGAAAGAAGGCACCCACAATTGAAGGGTTCTAAGACCATTTTTCCAAGATCAGATCTGGTGGAGTAAGCATTGTCATTTTCTATGTTGGTTAGATTCTAGTTGAAAGAGAAACATATTTGTGAGGAAATGATAGTGGGTATGCTTAAATATTACTCTGTAATGAACGACATATTGGTTATTAAATATTGGGAGAGGAACCAACAAGATAATCATTGTCTAAGGCATGATCAAACCCTACAAAAGAAGGCATTATTCTACCTAAATCCAAGAGGAATTAGTATGTGAGAAGGTTGAATGCTGAGAACGGTTGACTATGCCAAATTATGAGAGATTATATCTTCAAGTGAAAGTCCAGTAGTCATGGAAATGATAGACATTGTCTGAATCAGGGAAGGAAACTAATTCTGGAGTAAAACATTTCCTAAGAAAGGTCAAGTGAATCGTCATATATTTCTGGAACATCGTGGCACTATGAACAGATGGTGGACTTAGTTGGAATAAATGAAATGCGCCCATAATGGTGGATATTCATTTAGTCTTGAATGAGCAAGGTAAAAAAATTTGTATTTGGAAACAAAGCCTTAGTAAATGAGAAGTTAGTTTGCAAATCCAACTTGCATATTAGGAATGAGATCATTTTGTGCATATTAATAAACTCTTGTCGAAGGGTTGGAGCAAATATTAGATTGTTAACGGAGATCCGACACCAATATAGGAAGATACGGTAATCTTGAAATTCCAATAACTTTATTTGGTTCCTATATAAGCAAGTATTCATTTGAGGATTTCCTGATTGTGGAATTTATATAAGTATTGAGAAATGAGCCTATGAACACTTTTGTGTGGATTAGAAATGAAAATGAATTTCAAACAATCTTGTAG
>LPNX010321926.1:14341-45579 GCA_001517045.1 Pseudotsuga menziesii
TTAGTTCTCTTCACATAAATAACAAGTGTTCATCTACCATTCCTCATAAGCTTATGGGTGTGTGCAAGAAGACGATGGACCTTTTAGATGCAATCATACTTTTAGGAAACACGCTCACGATACCTAAAAATAAAAATAAAAAGCTTGTGTTATCTAATACTTGGTTTGGTTTGGTTTAGACAAATGTTTGTAGCCTGAAACCATCATTTAGGCCTCAAAGGATCCACCCACAAAATCATATACCTTATCATTTGCCTAAAAAATAAAAAGTGATGATTGTTAGAAAAAATGAAACTTGACATAGATATAAAAAATTTCAATACATAAAGCTTATATATTCGGAAACGTGATTAAATTTCTTACATTTCATATTTTTTACTCAAAGCAAGATATTTTGTGTAATTATCTCAAAAAATACAATGAAGTTGAGGGATACCTGATTTTTCAGTTTTCTATTACATCTAACATGCCAAAAACGGCCTTCATTAGCTTGCACTCGCTTTTATTCTAAAGTAAAACACTATACAACATCTAAATACTATATAATCCTATTGATATCCCAATGCTATATAACATCTAAAACACAAATCTATCTCTATTAACTCTATAAACACACAAGTTAAACTCAATCAACATACTTAGCATACAAACTTTATTTGTGCATTAAGTTATCTATCTAAAAAATCAATCCATGTTAATATTAAATCTGATCCCATATTATTTCCAAGACTTTCTTCTTAAGCAACTTTATTTCATGTAAGGCCCACATATTATTTACATCTATATGATGAGATTGCAAAAAGGAAATATAGATTAAAATACCAACAAAAATAAACCATAAAACCTAATTAATTAATTAGTTATTATTTTTATATATAGAACCCATGCCAACAATTTTTTTAATGTGAAACATAAAAATATAACATTTTGGGTCCTCAACATAGCATTATTAACATAATATAAATGGATCATTATTACTAAATTTGAGATAATCATCACACCAACACTGGATTCTTTGTAGATTTTGAAAGACACTGACAATGATTGTAATTTTGGCTTTAAAGATATTGCTTCTTTCATTATTCCTACACAACTTCTACATGTGTGAGTACCATCATACCACCCAATCCTTTAGACAATTTTAATACACACCCACCATGCTTGTAACTTTAGCTTGAAGATTTTGCTTCTTTAATTATTCCAACTTTGTCTCTACAACAACAATGAATCAGTTTGTCAATTTTGATACACACCCACAAACACCCAATCCTTTCATCATTTTTGATACACACCCACCACGCTTACAATCTTGGGTTAAACAGATTGTACTTTTTTAATTATTCCAATGCAATCTCTATAGGTTTGAGGAGTTTTGACCATGATGTGTTGTAGATAAGTTTGTCACAAAAAATACAATCACAAAGTTGTTGAGTTTGAGTATGGACATTTCTTTTGCTTGATTCAATAAGTCCAACATTAACAAGAATGGCTTCACGAAGTTGGTCATCCAGATATAATGCCATCCACATATTATTGTACCATTTGTTTTATTAAGTGGGCAAGGAAAACATATCACTATTAACTAAAAGCATCCTTACAAGACGATTGAAAAAAAAATATCCAATAAAATACTCAAGGTTAAAATATAGAAGTCAATGTATGAACACTCACATTGAATTTAACAACATATATTAAAATTATTATAAAAATACACTATATACAAAATGTACATATAACTATATGTCCAATAGATAAGGAATTTAAAGAAACAATTTATTAATTATAATCAAAAAATTATTTGAGACTTGAAAAACATATAAAATCATTTAAAATCTGGTATTTATCTAAATTCTAACAAATAGAAAATTCAAGTGTTAATTATAACTTTCTAATATATTCATGACAATTTCAATAAATTAATCATTTTTATTACGATTATGTAAATGACTTTAAATATATTGATAAAATTTATAATAAATTAATTAATTTTTAATTCAGATTATGTAAATAACTTTAAATTTATAAGAACTTAATACATGCATTAGAAAAAAAACAAAATCATTTCATTTCATTATTTTACTCTTGATTCATTTAACTAGTTGCCTTTAATACGACAAAACTGCACACTAAATACTAAGTTTTTACTTTTTATTATTATTTAAAAATAATATTTTTTAACATTAAAAAAAGATTATTTAATAATATTTTTTAACATTAAAAAGATCATTTAATATTTAATGATTTTGTGTATTTATATATACCGTCTCTATGAGTTTTTAATGAAAAAATATTCTTTTACAAAGTTTCCATACAATTTTTTTTTGGTCTAAAAGGATTTTTAGACTTTTAAGTCACCGTGGGCTTATCTTTCTTCCTTGAGGCCCGATTGATGTATGAGCATGAAACATTCTTTAAGCAAAGGAATTATTTTAATTCTTTTGTCAGTTAGGAAAAAGAGTTGTTTTATTTTTTGCCGAATGGAATTTATCATACCAGAGCAATTTTAGCTAGGTTTCCATTTGATGTTCTATAAAAATATCTTTCTTATTCTTGTTAAAAAATAAAGTTCATAATCTCTACCTATGAATAGTTTGTGTTCATATTATGGCCTCATATAAAAACTTACATGCATCAAGTAAGATGTTAAACTATACTCAGAGTTAACCAGACCTCTCTACATAATAAATTTGCATACAGTTAATTGGTCACTAACCAAATAAAGATTATTTCTCAACATCACAAGGTATGTTATCATTTACAAGTATGTATACTAGATGTAAT
Source organism: Pseudotsuga menziesii (assembly GCA_001517045.1). Classification (NCBI taxonomy): domain Eukaryota; kingdom Viridiplantae; phylum Streptophyta; class Pinopsida; order Pinales; family Pinaceae; genus Pseudotsuga; species Pseudotsuga menziesii. The sequence continues at coordinate 17,123 of LPNX010321926.1, forward strand.
GATATATAATGGAAGGAACATATACTATATTATTTGCATGTTCATACATCATAATAGATCTATCTTTAACCCGGCTCTATCAAGTACAGAGAGGGATTCATTTTTTCTTAAGGCCTAAATTCTTTTTATCTAAAAATTTTTACACATTAAGAAAAAATTTACACCTCAAGATATTTGATTATTCTCTATTCTTAATATATCTAAGTTTAAGATCAAATCGATATAATTAAGTTTATCATTTACAATTAAAATATAAAGATTAACCAATTGACCCAACTATCTCAAAAAATATCAAATTCCTTTTTAAAATGCTTCTTCTAAATGTCTATTCATTCATTTAATAATCTATTCTATTCCATTGTGATGTCTAATAATGTCGCAACACAACAGTTATCTTGTGTATGTTTTCTTGCAAGCATGCAATACTGATTAGTCCTTACATTCATTTATTTGCAGTTACCGAACTATAACAATGGCATATTCATACATATTGAATCTCGGCAACAATTACATCATATGTCTACTAGTACATAACTAATCATGAGTGTGCAATAACAAAATAAAACTTCCACATTTTCAATTAATTAAACATAAATTTTAAATAATAACACAACATAAAAAGAAAAAAAACACTTAAATTAACACTTAGATTAAATAAGTTTTCTTGGCGACTGAATGTGTAAATGTAGCATTTCTCCTAACCATAGGTGTTTGGTTCAACATGTACCACTCCTAAGTAATGATTCCACTGAGGCGAAGGAACAATAGAAATCTCTCACAAAGTCTCATCACTTGAATTCTAGGATCTAACCACTATTGGTCTTATACATTGCACAAAAGTCAAGTTCTTGCAATGGTATCTTTCACAATACAATGACTCGTATAATCCGAGGTGAACACTCAATAGACTTACTCATTGCAAGAGTATTAAATAACAAAGCATGAAAGGAAATTTACATGAGATATTCGTTGGGAATTTGACTTTCAGTAGCTAATATATTAGAGTTTGCTCTTAAATTCTAAAGCTTGGCTTTAAAACAACTAAAGAAAAAGAGTTCAATTCTAAGCATTTAAACAAATAAAGCTCTCTTCTCTTATTAAATAAGAACATAAAGTTAAGCACTAGCATCAACCATATTACTAAAATTAGTATGTTTGAAATACGCTGAGAGATATATATTTGACATATTGATAATGCTTTTTTTACTAAAGAATGTGTCAATTACTTGTATCCAATAGTTAAGATCATATAACAACAACTTAATTTATGGTTGTTAAGCTCATAGTTGAAGCTAGGCTCATAGTGGTATCATCATTGGAGTTAAGCTAATAGTTGTATCTAATAGTTAATTTAAAAGTTAATATAAAGTTTAGACTATGCCTTATGCACATTAACTCGACTCCCAAGTGCCATATGGAGTTAAAGTGTCACATAATTTGCACATTACCTAAGTGATTGTTCTTGGTGCATGGTTTCACTGCAATCAAGGTCAACTTCTCATGGTAAGAGATAGAGTTCATCTAAATTTATTTTAATAGTTATATCACTATTGGAACAATCTAATAGTTATCCAACATAACAACGATTAGAGTTGAAGTTAAGCTAATAGTTGTAGAATCATTGGAGTTAATATAATATTTACGCAATATAACATTGACCAGAGTTGAAGTTAAACTAATAACTATACAATAATTGGAGTTAAGTTAATAGTTGTATCTAATAGTTAATTTAAAAGTTAATATATTGGCAATTGCAATTCAAGTAAAAGTCATGATTGGAGTTGAAGTTAAGCTAATAGTTGTATCATCAATGTATTTAAGCTAATAATTGAATAGTTGAAGCTGAATTTTGCTTTTTCCAACTACCACAAATTGTACTTATGAGATGTTAACTAAGCTATTTTTAATTTTTTTTGAATTGTTAATTATGAGTTAGACTAACCTCCTTTAAAAAGAATAGAAAACCTAATTATATCTATATGGAAAACGTAAACATGTAATATGAACTATATATTAGCTAGATCTCCAAGTATGAGATGGCTGAGTTTATTATGAGTTTGGAGGAGTTTATTAGGAGTTCCAACTATATTATTAGGAGTTCCACTTTTACATGACTCACATTAGCTAGATGTCAAATGCAGTTGGACTAAGTCTTAAGTGGTTAGAGTTGAAGTTAAGCTAATAGTTGTAGAATCATTGTAGAATCATTGGAGTTAAACTAATAGTGTATCTAATAGTTAAGCTAATAGTTATCTAATATAATTGTCATTAGAGTTGAAGTTAAGCTAATAGTTGTATCTAATAATCGATGGAGTTAAGCTCGTAGTTGTATCTAATAATCAAACAGTTGATGATTAATTTTAATTTTTACAACTATCACAAAGTGTACTTATCACATGTTAATTAAGATTTTTTTTCTTTCTTTTTGAAATTATCAATTATAAATTTTGAATGACAACCATAGAATCAATCTAGAGAGTACACTTGTCTCATTCTCGTTTAATCTTGGATGGCGTCCATAGAATCAATCTGGACAGTACACTTGTCTCACTCTCATCCATAAATGAAAAAGCATAAAAGGTAGTCCACCCCAAAATTCTAACATATATGCACCTTAAACGCACGGGGACTTCACTCAGTGAACCTCTCACATAGCACATGCAATCGTGGGATATTAAAGAATACCCTTAATTTCGAGAGATATTGACCCAAACTCTTTTTGTTGAAACCTCCTCCCCACCCCTTTTTATACCTCAATCCTTATAAACCACCCTTAAATTACTTACCGAGCTCCACACTCTTGAATTACTTACTGAGCTCCACACTCTTGAATTACATGGAGCTCCACACTCTTGAATTACTTACCGAGCTTTTCACTTCTTCTCCTAAAAACAAATTGAATGGAGCCTCGTTCTGCTTGCATGAATAATGCAGTGCGCCCCTTTCAACAAAAGGCAATGAAATACATTCTTTATCGGGAATATATATAAAATAAATAAATCGCTCTCTTCAAGATTGAAGAGTGCCCCTTATAAAGAACGATATTAATTGGGGTATGCCTCCAACAATAGATGGCGTCCTTTATAATAAAAGTATATTGCTCCAAGGTTATTAATATTGCTCCTTTTCTTTTCCTTGTCTTTCATTCAATACTTAAAAGATCATTTTAATCTCATAAAAATAACCCCACATTCGTAAATAATACTATGTTTTAACTATAAAAAATAGGCTAATCATAATAAGAGTTGTGCAATAATAGACATATGCTATTAATAATAATATTTTGACTTGCGCCCCTAAGCGAATAATAATTCAATCATCTTCCCATGTGAATGATGCATTGTTTTACAATGCTCAAAGGTTAAAATCACATTCATACGTATTGCTTTTATGCTAACTAGAAAAAAATTCCAACTCGCTTTCTTTTCAACACAGGAAAGCGCCACGATGACACCCCATCATCATTCAAGGATTTACTAGCCCCTAACCTTTCTCCTTAGTGGATATAACCTTTCTCCTTAGTGGATATCGTTGCTCCTTCCATTTTGTTTCCTTGCACATCCAGCACTAGGTTTGTTTTATTATTTTCGACATGTATAATTTACATACTATTCAAGACATTCCCATGTCTTGTTGGTGCATGGTTCTGCATATAACCAAAATATTGTTCAATGCCACAACGTCCATGGGTAAGGCCTTGTCTTTAATATTCAAGTCGTGAACTATTGTCTTTAATATTCAAGTCGTGAACTATTACATAGTACATCTAAGTATAATTTAATTACAAAATAGGGGTTAAAAGTGAGGGTTATTACATTTCTCTCTCCCTTGAGAAACAACGTTCTCAATGTTCCCAGTTTTTTTCAACTTCGGAAATTTGTCTTTCAACTGCTTACACACTGCAGCGATTTATTTTTTTTATTTTTCAGTTGCATCGGCTAGTATTTTTGGGATAGACGCATGTCTCGCATATCTTTGATATATGTCTTCAATGATTTTGCATCTAGTATTACATGTTTCTTTCAACAAACAACAAAGGAAATTTCCAAACCGTAAAGAAACATATACTTATATGTGATCATTTAAAATCAAAAGAAAAGGCATAGTAAACTTATGTGTTTTCAATGCACTACTTATATCTAGGATTGTAATGCCCCACATTTGGCATTATGTCATTAGAACTACATTAACATTTGTCCTAATGTTTATGTTGCTTACCTTCTATTTAGACGAGCCAAACTAAAGAGATACTTCATATGTGGAAATATGAACATGTGTTTATATATGTAAATTGCAGGATATTAATTTATGGTTATATGTTGTGATGATGATAAATATGTGAGTTCATTAAACATGCAAAGTAAGAAGTGAAAACTTGGTACATGGATACCGACTCAAAACTATGTTGTATATGTATAATAGAAGTGAGGCATGGTATATATAGACATGTTGTTCAAGGTATGAATTTGTTTATATCTTCATGAATATGAGTTAGTCTTGAATCAACCTACAGGGTGGTGATGTATGTATAGCCAAATGATTGTAGTGATGAGGTGAATTGGATGTTGTAGACATCATGAAAGTAATGTGTATTGTATAGTTTCTTATAATTTCAAATGTCGTTATGATCAGTGGGTAAGTGTAGTTTTGACAGCATGCATAGCATGCCCAGAATGGTTGTTCGATGACATGACTATAAGAAGAATAATTGAGTAGTATGGCTCAGTATAGGGTGATGTCCCTATTTATATCAGGAGGAGTGGAGGAATTTCCCGCCGTGTATCCTCTAAACCCTCGAACATGGGAGGGTTGTGTAGAGACATGCTCCCCAAGTTGTGTGATGATGACTGCCAATTTCATGTTGGGGAGGCTTGGATGATATAATCAAAACTTCATATTTCACTTACGGGTTCTATCTAGGGTTAGGAAAATCTAGTTGACGCTCCAGCATATTCCAACAAAGGAAAGGAGAGGATGTGAAAGATGGAAGCAGGTTTGTGAGGAAGGATGGTTCGATGTAATTTAGAAGGATGTTGTGAATTAATTATTTAAAATATTGGTTATTTTAATTTGTGAATTAGAAGTCTTTCTTTAATCATGTGAAATTATCATGGTATGTTGTACAGTTTGTATTTCATTACTATGAACTAGCCAATGAGATTGTTAGATGTTGTGATTATTAGATGTTGTTTGGCATGCTTTGATCTCATAATACATAAAATATGTATTGTAGGATGTGATTTCTTATCATGAGTACATGCACAATATATGTATGCACTATCTATACATACATGCGTGTTGGCAGGCGGATCAAGTATGCAAGGTACAACAAAGGAGATGTCGACAAGTGTCAAGATGGATTGCGCAAAAAAAAATTGTCGACAAGTGTGGTCAGCTCAGTTACAAGTAGTTAGAATTTTGGTCCAATTTAGTTATAAAATAGACTTATGTGGACCTTTTTGTAAATGCGCAAGCTTATAAATAAGATTAGGAATGTAGTCGGTAGTATCTTTTATCTTGGCATCTTGTATCTTTTGATGGATAAACAGATCATAGAATTAGATCAAGAGTTGTATCCTTTTGTCTTTTGAGATCTATTTTGTAATCTGCGGATGAATGGGCTTGGGTTGAGGCTTTCCCTAGAGGAGATGAGGGGAGTCGGTCCATCCCTAGAGGTTGCTCCTCTTGTCTATATAGTAGCAATATATAATAATAGAATTCAACTCCCTTCATTGTGATAACCTCTCTTTTCAACAACAAAAAACAATACAAAAATGGGAGATTCCCCCCTTAGCAACGAGCACAATTTTTCCTCTCCTTAACGAAGAGGTGTATATCATAAAGAAAGGAATGGGGATTCGGTTCCTTTAACGATTGAAACCCTAACCATCCCCTTACACATAAATTATTTATAAGATAATATATATATATATATATATATATTCCAAAAGGAAAACATTTGCCAATCTAAATAAAGAATAGCCATAAACTGTTCCTGAGGAACTTTAATTATAGAAGAACCAAATTCTTCTCTCCATTGTACATTCATTATAAGTTCCAAAATTACAAAATTACAAAAAACCACCCTGTTTTACAACAAACTGTGCATAATCATTCATTCCGCTCTTCAGCCTTTATACATCTTATTTTACAAATTCGATTTTAATTCCTTGTAGATACCTTTGTTTCCAGCTTTCCTAGATCCAGTAGGAGTGCTAGCTTGGATAGTCTATCAGCTTCCGAGTTCAACTCTCTGTAAATGTGAGATATTCTAAAGCTTGTGAATGATTCCAGCAGTCTTCTTATAGCATTCAGTAGTTGTTGCAAGTGTGGTGCATTGATTTGGATCTTCCTATTAACGCATTCTACCACCATCTTGGATCTTATGGTGACCTGGGAGATAAAGCACTCCTCCTAAACCTCCCAATGGAGGGTTTCCTTGGCTTGCTCCATCCCATGGAATTCCTTTGTTAATTTCTGGAGGAACCAGTGCTTTGACTTTTGGCATTTTTTCTTGTGATATGTATTCTCTAGCCCACTATATCACAAGAGCTGAAGTTACTTGTGGACGAATTAGTTTATTATTGAAAAGAATAGTGTTTCTAGCCCACCATATTCCATAAGAGAAAAGGGATGGGTAAGCACTATAAATACGTACTGATTTTTCTGTCCACTAAGCTTTAGTTTTGTGTTCTAGAGAAATCCCAGTTGTTCTTTGAAATTTTAATTCTCTACAAGCTATCTTCCACACTGTGTCTGCATGAGAACAAAGCTTAAACAAATGAGAAACATTTTCCTCGTTTGAATAACAAAGTGCACAACGATTTGGTCCATTCCAACCTCTTTTCTGTAAATCATCCCATGTTAGAAGCTTGTTATTGAAGGTCAGCCATAAGGTGATTTTTGCCTTTAAGGGGCCTTTGAAATTCCATAATTGCTTCCACCAAGTCTCCTTCTCTCCCTGATGCTTCTCCCATGCCCAAGTCTTGTAACCAATTTTAGCCGTGAAATCCCCATTGACAGGGTTTTTGGTCCAGACTAGCTTGTCTATCCTCTCCTCTTCTAAATGGATAAAATTTTATTTGAGCAGTAAAACATATTCCTCCCATTCATCCTTCATTCCTTCCTCAAGGCCTAAGTCCTCTGAACTCATCCAATGGGTATCCCTTTGTGAATACATTGAACAAGCTTGGTTTAAGGTGAGGATCCCAGAACTTCTTAATTTTGAGACTAGGCCTTCTGAGAGTTTAAATCTTTCCCCTGCTCCTAACCAAGGATCTTCTCCAAGGGCCTATCTCTCTTTCATTCCCCACCAACCAGGCCAGACAATTCCCTACTTAGGGGAAGGCTAAAACCAGAGCTTTCCATCCTATAGACTTGTTTTTGAAGGTTTTGTCTCTCTTCCTTATCCATTTTAGAATGGACCCATTTGGGCAGTATTTGGATGATAATACCTTACCCCATAGGGAGTCTAGATTCTTTATTAGGCGCCATAAAGTTTTGGCAGCCTGAGATTGGCAAAACAGAAAGGAATTCTTAATCCCCCAACCCCCTAATTCTTTTGGGCTAGCAATCAATTTCCATTTTGCTAGGGGGACTCCTTTCGTATGTCTCTTAGCAGACTATAAGAAGGAGAATATTTTTTTTCTGAGTTTCTGTAAGCTGCCCTTCGTGATATAAGCAATTGTGGCCCAATAAACCGGAATGCTCTGAAGGACTGCATTGAGCAGTACCAGCCTTCCTCCCCTTGATAAGAATTTGTGAGTCCAGCATCCAATTCCGCCCTCAATTTTTTTATACAGCCACATCCAATATTTGAAAGTGTAAGCATTGGGTTTGAGTACAAACCCTAGATATTTAAAATCTTCATCCATGGGTTTTAAAATGTATGGGGATTCAGCCCTAATCCTCTCTTTAATAACTTTTGGTAAACCATTTTGTGAGAGAGTGGACTTTTCCAGATTGATGTGTATACCTATGGCTTTCTTGTACAAATCGAGGATCTTATGTGATTCCATAAAGTTCCCCCAAAGATTATATTATATATGATTTTCCATTCAACAAAATAAAATCAACATTCTTCTCACGCTCAATTCTAAATATACTTTAATTTCTTGGTGATTGATAATAATGTGATTTGTTTTAAGCTCGAAGGCTATTAATATTGCTCCTTTTATTTTCACCTTTCATTTAATAATTAACATCATTTTAATCTCATGAAAATAACCCCATATTGGTAAATAATAATATATTTTAATTACATAAAATAGGCTAATCATAATAAGAATTTGCAATGTCTAATAAGAGTTGTGCAATAATATCCATGTGCTATAATAATAATCTCTTGACTTGCGCTCCTAAGCAAATAATAATTCAAGCCTCTTCTTATGCGAATGGTGCATTGTTTTACAATGCCCAAAGGTTAAAATCACATTCACACGTATTGATTTTATGCTAAACAGAAAGTAATGACAACTCGCTTTCTTTTCAACACGGGAAGGTATCATAATGACACCCCTCATGGGGTGTAATGACACCCTTGATGGGGTGTCATCATTCAAGGATTCACTAGCCTCTAACCTCTCTCGTCTTAGTGGATATTTGCTCTTTCCATTTCGTTTCCTTGCACAATGACACCCCTCATGGGTGTAATGACACCCTTGATGGGGTGTCATCATTCAAGGATTCACTAGCCTCTAACCTCTCTCGTCTTAGTGGATATTTGCTCTTTCCATTTCGTTTCCTTGCACATCCAACATTAGGTTTGTTTTATTATTTTCCGCATTTATAATTTACATAGTATTCAGGACATTTCCATGTCTTGTTAGACCATAGTTCCTGTATATAACCAAAATATTATACAATGCCACAACGTCCATTGGTAAGGCCTTGTCCTTAATCTTCACGCCATGAACTATTACATGATACATATAAGTATAATTAATTACAAAATAGGGGTTAAAGCGACGGTTATTCCATTTATCTCCCCCTTAGAGAAACATTGTCCTCAATGTTCCCATTTTTTTGCAACTTCAAAAACTTGTCTTTCAACTACTTACACACTGCAACAATTCCTTTCTTTATTTTTCAATTGCATCGGCTAGGGATTTTGGGATAGACACATGTATGGCATATCCTTGAGTTGTCTTCAAGGATTTTGCATCCAACATTACATGTTTCTTTTAACAGACAACAAAGGAATTTTCCAAACCGTAAAGAAACATATACTTATATGTGATCATTTAAAATCAAAAGAAAAGGAAGAGTAAAATATAAGTGTTTTTAATGCATGACTTATCTCTAGGATTGGAATACCCCACATCTAGCATTGAGTCACTAGAACTACATTATCATTTTTCCTAATGTTTATTTTGCTTACCTTCTATCTAGACGAGCCAAACTAAAGAAACACTTGATATGTGGAAATATGGACATGTGTTCATGTAAATTGTGGGATATTAATTTATGGTTATATGTTGTGATTATGATAAATATGTGAGTTCATTAAACATGCAAAGTAAGAAGTGGAAACTTGGTACATGGATACCAACTCAAAACTATGTTGTAAATGTATAATAAATGTGAGGTAGGGTATATATAGACATATTGTTCAAGGTATGAAATTTGCTTATATCTGCATGAATATGAGTTAATATTGAATCAACCTACCGGGTGATGATCTATGTAAAGACAAATGATTGTAGTGATGAGGTGAATTGGATGTTGTAGACATCATGAAAGTAATGTGTATTGTATAGTTTCTTATGATTGCAAATGTTTCTATGATCTGTGGGTGAGTGTTGTTTTGACAGCATGCATAGCATTCCCATAATGGTTGTTCGATGACGTGACTATAAGAAAAATAATTGAATAGGATGGTTCAGTATAGGGTGGTGGCCCTATTTATATCAGGAGGGGTGGAAGAATTTCCCACCATGTATCCTCTAAACCCTAGAACATGAGATGGTTGTGCAGAGACATCCTCCCTAAGTTATGTGATGATGATTGCTAGTTTCTTGTTGGGGAGGCTTGGCTGATATAATCAGCACTTCATACTTCACTTACGGGTTATATCTGCGATTAGGAAAATATAGTTGACGCTCCAGCATATTCCAACAAAGGAAACGATAGGATAGGAAGTAGTTTTTTGAGGAAGGATGTTGTGAGTTAATTATTTAACACACTGGTTATTTTAATTTGTATGCTCGAATTCTTTCTTTAATCATGTGAAATTATCATGGTATGTTGTACAACTTGTATTGCATTACTATGAACTAGTCAATGAGATTGTTAAATGTTGTGATTATTAATTGTTGTTTGGCATGCTTTGATCTCATAATACATAAACTATGCATTACACGATGTGATTTCTTATCATTAGTACATGCACAATATATGTATGCACTAGCTACGCATACATGTGTTGCACATGTACAATAGTACAATTGCTAAAAATATTTGTTATAAATTGGACTATTAATTAGTTTGTTGGTGTTTAATGATTATGGAATTGAATTTTTAATACACATAAATATCAAGTAGCATTAAATACCATTATTGACTTTGATTATTAGTTGGAATGATGAATTAAATGGGTATGGTGGGTTGCCATTATTTTGGGGGAAATTGTCAAACCTTTCTTACATGACTCACATTAGCTAAACTCCTAGATGTCAAATGCAGTTGGACTAAGGGTGTGTGCAAGAAGTTAAAGGACCTTTTAGATGCAATGGTGGAGTGAAGTCAATCACTCTTGATCCAAAAAAAAGAAATCATCCCAAGCAATCCTGAACCTGCCAAGCCTAGTCCCAAGGATTCTAACAGGCATGTCAATTAGGATAGTAGACCAAATCGTGCCTCCATTTTATTTAAGCAAATCGCGCCTCCATTTTATTCAAGAAAATCGTGCCTCCATTTTAGTGAACAAAATCGCGTGTACATTTTGGAAAACCTATTTTTTTTAAATAGGCCGAGCGCATCTTTTTCGCCACATCGCACGGCTATTGGACTTCTTTGGAGCAAATATCAACTAGGTGAACACGTTTTTGGGTGTGCCAAAGCCATCCATCTCCACCTTTGGATCAACCTCCTATTTGTGAGGTATCTTCCTCATTTCTTTTCATGCTTTTTTCTCTTTGTTCATCAATTTCTTTGCCCTAAATTGAAAAATTAAACCAAAATAATTAAATTATTTCCAATGGAAACAAAAACCCCAATGGAATTGACCAATGGAAACAAAAACCCCAATGTAATTGGCCAATGGAAACCAATTCCCCAATTCAATCATAAAAATTAAATAATTTTGATTATTTACCAAAATTCATACCCAAAATTCCCATGCCCAATGGAAACCAAAACCCCAATTAACTCAAAAAACAAATGAATTTCACTATTTCCATATGCATATTCACAAGCATCCTTGTGAATCCATACCAAAGTCCACAAATATGCAAAGTTTGTCAAACACATTGCAAGTTTGCATAAGTAATTTACATGCCCAATGTAAACCAAAACCCCAATTAACTCATAAAAAACAAACGAACTTAACTATTTGCATACATTTATATTCGCAAGCATCATTGTGAATCCAAACCAAAATTAACAAATATACAAAGTTTGTCAATTATGTTGCAAGCTTGCATACAACTAAAAAAAAATCAAGTAGAATTCATATATTCCCCTAAAATACATAAACAAACATGGTAAATCCCTTGCCTCTATCCAAAATATCGAAGTTGCTCTTCCAAGAACATCAATAAACACCTTATAGTTTTGATGAAACTTCCTAGTCCAAGTGTTAAAATAAGGTATAGAAGCTTCCCATGCTTTTAACAAATATTTCGTCTTGAACAAAGGGTACTTTTTGGTTAAGGTCAAGACAACAAAGTTCAACAATAGACTCTATGAACGTGAATATGCATAGGTAGGTTGATGTATTTGATTAAACATGCCAATCACATACTATCATACATGATATAATCCAGTGGAACCCTTGCAACCATAAAATCCATAAAGATCTGCTAAATAGACTTTGGAGTCCAAAAAACATCACACTACAACAAATAATTACATATCTAACAAAATTGTTGCCTATACTGGGATTTTATTCATTAACAACACATTATGCTTCCTATTCTAGGCTCTAGTTGTTGCCTCTACCCACAATCCGGGAGCTGGTCCTGCAAAGGCAATAGTCAGCACCTCACCATTTCGACGAAACTTCATAATCCAAGCCTTAAAATAAGCTAGAGAAGCTTCACAATCAACATATGCACTCAAGACAATTTATGTACACATGCATACTTAAAAATTGGAATTAATACTTGAATTTAGGACATAAATATGAAGTGAAAAAATGTTAAATGTTTATTCTTTACTGTAAAACTCAAGATGAATTTTTAAATTTACATGATAGATTTAGTTTAGGTTGTTATTTGTCGTACATTAGTTATACAGTTTTCAGTGCTTATATATGTCATGATATCATGTGTTTATATTTCTAATGATAATTTATTTGTATTTATGATTGCAATGTCTACTATGTATAACAATGTAGAGATACTGAGGGTTATTGCTCATTTGAGAGAGATTCATCTTGCTTGGAGGGGTGGAGATGAGCTCCGTCGCTCCTTGTTAGATTATTTGTTGTCTATTGTTGATATGATCACAAGATCGAATGATGCTTTGTATAGCATCGCATCTTACAGGGAGAGGAAAAAACAACAATATGCTGATGGGTTAAGTTACGACGAGGTAAAAAGGTTAAAAATAACAAAACAATAGAGTCTATTCATTGTTTAGACTGCCTGGGATGGATGACATTCTGGAGATCAACATGCCACATATTTCTATTGAGTGGTGCACCTTTCCACCCATCAGAGACAATTGGATGGATAGGTGGTACATGGTTTTTGACATTCCCCCTCATAACAATAAGGAAGTACCATTGTACTTCCTCCGAAAATTGTATGTAGAGTTTGTGATGGCGAAACATGTCAACTATTTTGACATGTTGGGATTCCGGGGAGTTGGTAGGGGGATGCCCTAACACCAACCCAATGCTAGGCATAGATATTCCAATCCACAGATACCCACAACCCATGCCCAGCTACTGAGGGCAGACATCCCTCCTGCACATGACATGGTTTCCCAGACACAAGAGGCATTTTTTACTCTAGCTAAGATGGTCTCTCGACACACGACCACTATTAACCAAAGAGCGCCCTCTTCCTCTACTGGTGTACAACCACTAGCTTCTGGTGGTGGAGGGACATCTATTGGTGGGGATAGACCGACATCCCATGTGCCGCAGAATGAGCCACACATTTGCACATCGTGTGGGGGACCCTGTTATTGTCCTAGACCAAGACACGGTACCACTACGATGACTGGTGGTCTGGTAAGGACATTGTTTTAAAACTCTGTTATTGTTCATTTTTTAATTTTTCCATACTATATGTAACATATTAAAATATTCGTAGTATATGCAATATTTACTCTTGCAGGAGATTGATGCCTCTCATGGGGGTGGTACTGCACCCAGTCTAGTTGTACCCGAGGCCCAAACAACCACCATTAAGGTAATATTTAAACATTTGTGATTTTGTTAATGCATATGTTAGTCTTGATTAATTTATTAAATTGTCTAATATTTACAATTTTTGAAGTTGCAGGAACCCCACTTAGAACGTGATGCTGGAGACGTTGATATCAACGACATAGTCCAAGGTGGAATTTATGATTATTTAAAGAATGTAAGTACATGGGTTACGACTGAATCTTGTTTGAATTATTTAAATTTCTTACTGTACACTCCTTTATAGATCACTAATATTTATAATTTTTAAACTTGCAAATGCTATTAGCATCTGAAGAGGGGCAAGAAATTGATGGAAGCGATCACTCCCATGAAGGAGATATGTCTCAAGCAGGGGTAAGTATATTACAACATGTTATTTTTTCAGTACATATTATTCCATCCATTCAAATCCATGTCTAACTATGGTAACCCTTTATGACTACAGACATCATCGCAAATCCCTGCACTGCCTCTTTGGTTTGGATCTCCTCGTAGTACAAACAGGGTTGTTTACACCAAACGACCCTCTTCCTTGAACAGAGTGGGTGTGCATGAGGATCAACCTACTCATCCCACGGTAATGTACACACTTCCAAGGGCAATTGTTGGTTAGCTATGAATTCACTTCACAAGTGGTTTTTCTTAATGTTATTTAATTCACATGTTTATAGGATCAGGATGTAGAGTCATCCGTGCCAGACCTTAGTGGGATTGTTGATGTTGCGGTCAGTACTGCATCTACAATAGGGATTAATCACACTGAGGTACATCTACTTGAATATTTGTAATTTTACATTTCATTGGTATTGTTTATGGACATGCACGATGTCTAACTATTTTATTATTTGGTGAATGTAGCCACACCCTGGTCCATTAGTGCACGCAACTGAGGTCGATGTTCAACCTACGACTCCTCTTACTACTGAAGAGTCCTAGCGTAATCCCCTAGAAATTGTTTTTTCGGTGAGATGTTCATTTTTTACATAATTTATTAGTACATTCTCATTCATGTACATGTTGATAATTCTTGAGATAATTGACATTTTTTTTATTCACAGAGAAGCATTGCAGAGAGACTCTCTGCAAGGAGGAGGACACCAGAGGCACCTATACCCCGACGAATGCAATGAGTCTTTGTTTAATTTACAATTGAGTCATATTTTAAATTTTCAAACTTTGTTATTGCTGGACAGTACTAGTTCAGTTACCTGATCAAGAAATATTGTCATTGATTTGCAGTCACCAGAGATGCACAGTGGTCATAGACAGAGCCGAAAAGCATCGAGGTCTGGGAAAAACAAGATAAAGTTATATTTTTTATGTGTTAGTCCAAGACAAATATGTATTTTTATGTACAATCCGGAGTTAGAGTATAGAGGCGCGGTTCAAGACAGGTGTACTTTTGTTTGCACATTTACATCAAATATGTTTTTGATACATGTACATTGACAGGCCATAGATGGGCCTTCTATTTTTGTATTATAACTTTCATGATATAAAAAATATTTCATATCAAGGTTCTTGAGATCTTCATGGTTTAGTCTTTTAAGTGTGATTATACACGTGTGGCCAAGAATGTTTCTATGTGTAATGTTCCCAATTTTTATATATTTTATGATTGCATGGAGATATCAGTTATAAATTTGAGAACAATGCACAATTACAATATTACGTAATGACAAAAATGTACATTTTAATTGTTTTTTACCACGATCCAATTGCATATACAAGGTTATATTAACAATGTAAAATTGTATTCATAAAGATGGAACATACCTAATACACATAAGCACACAGCGCAGCTAAGCAACTGATCCAACATGGTGGAATACAAAAACACCTTACCCACATAACAACCTAACAAACTTTTAAAGGATGCACAAAGTTGACACACCTAAGTGATGCACCTGTGTGGTCTACATAAATAAAATTAGTGTTTGGCATGATGTCTTTCATCTAACGAATACATGGGATACACATCAAACCTAAAAGTATCCGAGTATTATAAGGTTGATTCAAAATAATGGTTATGATTATATCCTGCACATTATGTATGTCCTGCACATTATTTTATCATTTTGTTAATGTACATGGCATTTGATGAATGGCCTCGAGTAACAACTTTGAAAGAGGTGAAAGTTATGTGTGATTTTATTATAGTTTAAATTGATTAGAGAAGTACTATTTTGAATCTTGTTTTATAAATTCATGTTTATGGAGTATTATTATAAGCATTTGTAGCATGAAGATATATATATTTTGTAATAATGGCGTAATAGGTTGGCCACTTGTTTCTAAACATAAACATGTTCCATTACATGGTTACTGACGTAATGGAATTGTCTCCTCCTGCATTTCATTGTACAAATGTTCACATCTCTTGGATGACCTATCTAACTTCATATGGGAAACAACCTTCTTTCGAGTTTCTAGTCCCATGAATGATATGATATCCTAAGATCAATTCACCTCCACATAGAGATTGACAACTCCTATCACCTTGATTAAAACAAAAACAAATAATATTTCTTGCTTGACAATGATGGGAAATAAGTCTTGATCAACACCTCACAACAAGTAACATAATTCTCGATAGCTGCACATGGAATAATAGTTTGCAACAAGTATTTTTTCAAGAGGGGAAGATCTACAATCACCTTCAAGCTGGCCTCTATGTGAAAAAATTTCACATTCACTTACTAAGCAAAAACCCTAGTTTCCAAAATTGACAAAAAAAAAAATGATCCCTTGTCCATGGACCCAGATTAGAGGACCACTATAGCACTATCCCGATGTCCTGAATCCAACGGATCCTACGTTTCATCAATCCAAGAAACGGTCATCAATCTATGGAACGTTGAATCCCACCTCCTACAAGCCTCCAAGGACACCTGTTGAATCCCTAACTAGGGCATAGAATGGAAACCATGCATCAAAAATGGATTTCGGTGGGCCGTGCAAGCATGTTTAGGCAGGTTCCATGTGGGAACTCTAGCCAAACATTCACGGTCGAGGAATTTGCAAAGCCGACCCCTATGTGCAGAAATTGGACATTCACTTACTGAGAAAAACCCTAGTTTCCAAAATTGACCAAAAAAATGATCCCTTGTCCATGGACCTAGATTAGAGGGCCACCCTAGCACTATTCCGATGTCTTGAATCCAACAGAGTCAACGGTTCATCGATCTAAGAAATGGTCATGATTCTATGGCACGTTGAATCCCACCTCCTACAGGCTTTCAGGGACACCTGTTGAATCCCTACCCGGGGCATAGAATGGAAACTATGCTTCAAAAAGGGCTTATGGTGGGTTGTGCAAGTGATTTTAGGCATTTTTTATGTGGGAATGCTAGCCACACCTTCACGGTTGAGAAATATCCGAATTTGACCCCTATGTGCAAAAATTTCACATTCACTTACTGAGCAAAACCCTAGTTTCAAAAATTGACCAAAAAAATGGTCTCTTATCCATGGAACCAGATAAGAGGGCCACCCTAGCACTATTCCAATGTCCTAAATTCAACGGAGCTGATGGTTCATCGATTCGAGCAACAATCATGATTCTATGGCACATTGAATCCCACCTCCTACATGATTTCAGGGACACCTATTGAATCCCTACCTGGGGCATAGAATAGAAATCGTGCATCAAAAAGGGCTTTTGGTGCGTCATGCAAGCATGTTTAGGCATGTGTTATGTGGGAACACTAGACACGCCTTAACGATCGAGCAATATGTGAATTTGACCCCCATGTGCAAAAATTTCACATTCACTTACTGAGAAAAACCCTAGTTTCCAAAATTGACCAAAAAAATGGTTTTCTAACCATGGAACCACATTAGAGGGCCTCCCTAGCACTATCCTGATGTCTTGAATCCAACGGAGTCGACGGTTCACTGATCCGAGCAATGGTCATGATTCTATGGCACGTTGAATCCCACCTCCTACAGGCTTTCAAGGACACCTGTTGAATCCCTACCCAGGGCATAGAATGGAAATCGTGCATCAAAAAGGGCTTTTGGTGGGTCATGCAAGCGTGTTTAGGCATGTGTTATGTGGGAACGCTATCCACACCTTCACGGTCGAACAATATGTGAATTTGACCCCCATGTGCAGAATTTGGACATCCACTTACTGAGAAAAACCCTAGTTTCCAAAATTGACCAAAAAAATGATCCCTTGTCCATGGACCCAGATTAAAGGGCCACCCTAGCACTATTCCAATGTCCTAAATTAAATAGAGTCAACGATTCATCAATCCGAGCAATGGTCATGATTCTATGGCATGTTGAACCCCACCTCCTACAGGCTTTCAGGGACACCTGTTGAATCCCTACCCAAGGCATAAAATGGAAATCGTGCATCAAAAAGGGCTTTCGGTGGGTCGTACAAGTGTGTTTAGGCATGTGTTATGTGGGAACACTAGCCACACCTTCACGGTCGAGAAATATGCGAATTTGACTCCCATGTGCAAAAATTTCACATTCACTTACTAAGCAAAACCCTAGTTTCCAAAATTGACCAAAAAAATGGCCTCTTATCCATGGAACTAGATTAGAGGGCCTCCCTAGCACTATCTCGATGTCCTGAATCCAACGGAGCTGATGGTTTGTCAATACGAGCAATGAACATCATTCTATCGCATGTTGATTCCCACCTCCTACAGGCTTTCAGGGACACCTGTTGAATCCCTACCCAGGCGAAACAAATTATCGGAGTGAAGGATATAATTATCGGATTCAAGGAGATTTCCTTATAGGATCAACTTCGAGATTCAAGGAAAATGCAATAGACATATCCCAGATAGAGTGGTAGATAATGGTCTTGGGCTATAAGGCATGAGTCATGTAAGTATAAATATAATACAACAAATCCATTGTAGAAGCATATTGAATTTATCAATATATCAAGCGCTCAATGTATCAAACTGCAAATAATCAATGAGACCATGAAACCAAAATATCTGAATACCACATACCTGACTACCTACCTGTCGTCATTCGACTAGACCATCAGGATCACCTCTAATAGCAACGGTATCCTTTAGCTTCTCGTGCTCGGAGTAAGGAAACAAGTATCATGACTTTAATGAGTTCTTGTTTGGCATTGTTTGCAGCTGGAGGTGTGTGCCAATAACTAAGTTTGTCTAATGGTATACAATTTGACCTGGTTTATAATCTTCAAATAGATCACCTCTTTTATTTCATGCATGGGAAACCTATGTCAAATATTCCCCTTTGATAACCATCGACCCAATTGGAAAGTCATTACCCTTGGAGTCGCTTAATGAGACAATGAGGGTCTGCTTCCCATCCAAGCAACATGCCAGCTAGTAGTTAGTGTGCCATTCATTGTCTCTCAGGGCAACCACTACATATATGTTCCCTGCATAAAATAAAGTGCAGACCTAGGAGTCAGCTAACTAAACACAACTAATTGTCAAACATTTCAAAGTGATCAACATAATAGTCGAACCTAGTTGTATGAGATCTGAAATGTGGTCATAGTCATGTGAAATACTCGACTGGCCCTCCTCCAACTGTGATAATTCTGAATTTATTTGTCTACCAATGGGGAGTGATACACAATCCCAGCTGTCAACCCAATATGTGGGTTCATAGTTCTCCCATTCACCACTGCTACATGGATAACAAAAGCAAGAGAGTTTTCTTGTCCACATTTCAACTATAGCATTGTTTGATGTCCTAACTAAATGGAATGCACAAGTTCCTTGGACGGTCTTGCACTCATATAGGTGTGATCGATCTACATCGACCACCTCCCAAAAATATCTATGTACGTGTGTTTTTTGAGATGATTGGTCTTCTTTCCTTCTAGCTCCCTGCCCCATCACTGAAGAACACCATGCAACAATGGTCTTTGCATCTCGGATGAGCAAAATAGTTGTGAATTTTATCTCTTGCCTACATAATGCAGTCTTGATGCATGCACCTACTCCATCATGTTCCCCTTTTCCGTGTCTGGTCTCAAAATAGTTCCAAATATGTGGAACCTTGTGCCTCTTGTGGAGAATACACAACCATTGGAAGACACAGGAATTTTTGAATTGCCCCACACAACCATCAAACCAAATCCAATGTTGTTCCATCTATATATTGTTATCCTCCAAGTGTTTGTAGAACAATTGAAAGTTGTGTTGTACAAAAGCCAAGTCATGACACATGTCATCACTTATGTAAAAGTGATACTCCTTCCATATAATCTTGTTCTCTTCAGTACTATCTACCCCATGTCTATAGGTGATATGGACCATTATGATGACCTGATCTGAGTGATAATATTGACTCTGAATCTCATTTTGTGGTTGAAGAGTGTAGTTTTCCGCAAAATCGACCACTGATAATATAGTTCCAATAGGAAATGTATCCCTGCACGCTCTAAACTGCTCATCTTTCCAACGAGCCACATGTACATGCTTTACATATTGTTGTGTCTTTTCAAATAATTCCTCCATGAAGTTGCATACTAGTACCTGGTAGATCAACAATAAAGATGTACAGATCAATAGGTTGTTACATATATGAAGTAGCAATAGATATCGATAGGAAAAAATACTATTCAGGAACTCGTTGCTAACCTCAGAGGTGACCAATTGTATTTTTTTCCTTTTAGTCCCTCCACCGATATCATACGTGACATATTTAAATGGCTACAAGTTCACTTCATGTCTCCTAAGTTCATGCTCATCAGTGACATGTATGCATTTGTCCAAAAATTCCATTCCACCATATCTTTGGCATGTCCCATCTACGCAAGGCCTTTGATAAAATGTAGAACCTTCTGTACTTCTACACAAGATGCTATGGATAAACCCTCTAGATGATGTCCGTGGCAATGTAGTTGAGCATTCCTGCACAAGAGTGTTATGCAAAACACACAATGTATGTATATATGTGTCATAATAATAAGCGTACTCAATATGATATCGACAACATGTGTTACGAGTTGTGTTTATTTTAACATACCATGGTTTGCATTTCTCAAAGGATCTTTGGCCCAGTTTAAGTTCATTATGTTCATGCCTAAACCTCTCATATAATTATGTTTTTGTCATGTCAAGAAAATGTTTAATGTGGGGCTCACGATCCCTTGAACCCATTCTCAATTTTAGTACATCTTTTTGGTTGGATTAAGGTCTACTATTGTCATGCCAAAAATCTTGCACCAGTCCCTTTACCGCATCAATGAGCTTCATATCGGAGTGTGGCAACCTGCCAATGAAGGACCAAACATCTGTTTCACCAAAGTCAAGTTGTTCTCTTCTAGAACAATACCTACGGAGTCTTTGATATCCAATCCTACAAGTTTGGATGTAGGCTTAAGAAGGCAAAGGGCCTTGGTGCATCTGTTCACGATTGATTGTGACAACGCACAACGAGCTGCATTGTGATCCTTTGAACGAGATTTCTTTCCAATATTACTAAATACATCTACGAAACTTCTGACAACATAAGAACTTGGTTTAGAACTGTTTACCATCTTTATCCTTAATTTTTTCCTAACAACAGTCATAGACCTAGATTTTAACAATGATATAAATAATCTACATTTATCTCCATCACATTTAGAATCAAAATAGTTGACAAGTATATGTTGAGCTTGATATGCAATACTTCATTTAGACAGCGTACCTTCAAGCGAACCAATGAGACTTTCATCGATTTGTATCACCTTTCACTTGACATCACCATCCTTGTGATTTCCAAAAGAAACCATGACCTCTTGGTCATACGTTTTGGAGTTCTTTGACATGAAGTTGCTAATGGAGGTAGGGAGGTTGGAATTGCACCCTGTACCATATCACCCAGTCAGTCTGGCATTTGGACATGAGCTTCATGTCCTTTCATGTCTTCCTAATGGTCGGACAGTGGCAATTGGAAATCCTCTTGAGTGGTCTGAACAATATTGTCTTCTTCGAACATACAATTAGCATTCAATGTCTCTCTAACTTTGTCACTTGTATACCCACATTCAATTAAATCTACAAAGGTTTCAGGTGGCCTTGATGTGCACCTACATTTTACTCCTTGATCAATGCCATGCAGTTCTCGTTCTTCTACTGATATGGTGACAGAAGACCCCTCGATCGAATTCTTTTGACTTTCTTGATGTGGATTGGTAGGAAGAACTGTGGCATCCTCAACAACCGGAATTGGTTGAGTGTCCATAGAGCGTCTTCGATTGGTCATGTCATTTCTTTTCTTCTCTCTAATTTCTTCAAGGATTTCATTGGGTATCTGCTTCCTTGCTGATTTTCTTGCTCAATTGCGTGAGTTTCCCATGACCACAATGATCAATGATATATATGGTTTCCTTTGCTAGCTCCTCAATGGGAAACCACCCAGACTTGGTTTCATTCTTGCTCAATTGTGTATAGATACTCAAGATAGGGGAAGATTGGGAAGAATGTTGCCTTTGCTAGCTCCTCAATTCCAAGAAAAACAATGGTAGAGATGCTCTATGGTGCTCCTCAATAGGAAATTCCGCAAGCTTGGTAAATATCTTGAGCGATTGTGTCTACATACTCTTGAGCTAGGGGGGGGATTGGGAAGAATACATTGCCTTTGCTATCTCCTCAATTGCAAGAAAAACAATGGTAGAAATGCTGTATGGTGCTCCTCAATGGGAAATTCTCCAAACTTGGCTTCTTTCCTGCTCAATTGTGTCTACATACTCCACCACAATGACCACATTAATGTTGCCTTTTCTAGCTCCTCAATTGCAAGAAAAACAATGGTGGAGATGCTCTATGTGGCTCCTTGCTCAATTAATGGATTCTTTCTTGCTCAATTCATTCTTTATTTCTTGCTCCTCGATGTTTACCATGCTCCAATCAATACTTAGAAACTTGTGGTGGAGATGCTTGATTCACAAAACAAGATTGTGTGAAAATATGGTGAAGAAGATAATGTTCACGCACTGTCTGTAACCTGAATTTGCGTGCGGACTATCAAACCTGCGAAAAAAGTGTTTAGAGTGTTTCTCAAACAACGACTGCTACTGTTTATACAAAGGATAAGTGCGCATGCGTTACTGTTAACAAAAATGGGGACACGTTTTGGATACATAAAACGTGTGCACATTTTACTCTAATAGAATTTTGGAGCATTTAAGAAGGTAGTTGCAAGGCTAAGGGATCATTCAAGGTTTAGGGGGAATTAACAAGCACTCCCTTAGTCTTTGCGCCTTAACATCCCCCCTTTCTTCAACCTGACTATATTGTTTTACAACTCTAGGGGTGTGTAATAAGCGGATACATGGGGATATTTGTGTGTGAGAGAGATAGGTTAGGGGGTGTTAGTGGTAATGGGAGACATACGAATGTGTGTGTGTGTGTCAGAGAGATAGGTTAAGGGGTGCTGGTGGCAAGGTCTGACACAAGGATTTGTGTGTGTGCCAGAGAGATAGGGTAGGGGGTGCTAGTGGTAAGGTCTGACATAGAGATTTGTGTGTGTGTATGATGATGATGATGTTGTTGATGACGATGATGTTGATGATGATGATGGCGATGATGATGATGATGATGAAGTCGGGGATGGTGACGATGTTTATGATGATGAAGTCGGGGATGATGAAGATGATGATGATGATGATGATGATGATGAAGATGATGATGTTTATGATGATGATGACGATGTTGATGTTGATGATGATGATGATGATGTGTATGATCATGATGATGAGGAGGATGAGGATGATGACAATGGTGATGATGATGGCGATGGTGATGATGATGATGATGACGATGATGTTGACGATGGTGATGATGATGTTGATGATTTTGATGTTGATGATGATGATGATGATGAAG
Organism: Pseudotsuga menziesii; assembly: GCA_001517045.1. Taxonomy (NCBI): domain Eukaryota; kingdom Viridiplantae; phylum Streptophyta; class Pinopsida; order Pinales; family Pinaceae; genus Pseudotsuga; species Pseudotsuga menziesii. The sequence goes on from LPNX010321926.1 coordinate 40,535, forward strand.
ATGAAGATGTTTATGATGATGATGATGATGAGGATGAGGATGGTGACGATGGTGATGGTGATGGCAATGATGATGATGATGATGATGATGATGATGATGATGATGATGATAAGGAGGAGGAGGAGGATGAGGATGGTGATGATGATGATGATGATGATGATGGCGACAATGATGGCGATGATGATGATGATGATGACAATGATGTTGATGATGTTGATGATGATGATGATAATGATGATGAAGATGAAGATGTTGATGATGATGATGACGATGGTGATGATGATGTTGATGATGTTGATGTTGATGATGATGATGATGATAAAGATGATGATGAAGATGAAGATGTTTATGATGATGATGATGATGAGTATGAGGATGGTGACAATGGTGATGATGATGGCGATGATGATGATGGTGTTGATGATGATGATGATGATGATGTTGATGATGTTGATGATGATGAATATGTTTATGATGATGATGATGATGATGATGATGATGATGATGATGATGAAAATGAAGATGAAGATGTTTATGATGATGAGGAGGAGGAGGAGGATGAGGATGGTGACGATGGTGATGATGATGGCAATGATGATGATGATGATGATGACGACGATGATGTTGATGATGATGACGATGGTGATGATGATGTTCATGATGATGATGGTGATGATGATGATGATAATGATGATGAAGATGATGATGATGATGATGAAGATGTTTATGATGATGAGGATGATGAGGATGAGGATGGTGACGATGGTGACGATGATGATGATGATGATGTTGATGATGTTGATGTTGATGATGATGATCATGTTGATGATGATGATGATGATGATGATGATGATGATGAAGATCAAGATGATGATGATGATGATGAAGATCAAGATCAAGATCAAGATGATGAAGATGATCATGATGATCATGTCAATGTTGATGATGATGATCGATGATCAATGATCATGGTGATGATGATGGTGATGATGAGGATGAGGATGGTGATGATGGTGACGATGGTGATGATGATGATGATGATGATGATGATGATGATGAAGATGTTTATGATGATGAGGAGGAGGAGGATGAGGATGGTGACGATGGTGATGATGATGGCGATGATGATGATGATGATGATGATGATGTTGTTGTTGTTGATGATGATGATGATGGTGATGATGATGATGATGACGATGGTGATGATGATGTTGATGATGTTGATGTTGATGATCATGATCATGTTGTTGATGATGATGATGATGATGATCAAGATGATGATGATGATGATCAAGATGAAGATGATGAAGATGATCATGATGATCATGGCAATGTTGATGATGATGATCGATGATCGATGATGATGATGATGAAGTCGAGGATGGTGACGATGTTTATGATGATGAAGTCGGGGATGATGAAGATGTTTATGATGATGATGATGATGATGATGATGATAATGAATATGATGATGATGATGATGATGAAGATGAAGATGAAGATGAAGATGTTTATGATGATGATGATGATGAGGATGAGGATGATGACGATGGTGATGATGATGGTGATGATGATGATGACGACGATGATGAAGATTATGATTATGAATATGGCGATGAGGATGATGTCTACGATGATGAAGATGATGTTGAGGATGGTGATGATGAAGATGATGATGATGATGACAACAATGATAATGATGACAACGATGATCGATGATCATGATGGTGATGATGATGATGATGATGATGATGACAATGGTGATGATGATGGTGATGATGATGACGATGATGATGACGACGATGATGATGATGTTGATGTTGATGATGATGATGATGATGTCGATGATGTTGATGATGTTGATGTAGGGGGGAGAGAGGTAGGAGGAGGAGAGGAGGATTGGGGATTCCTAAGAATTGGGGGGAAGAGGGGGAATGTTAGTCGTATGGGGTGACCCATGGATGTGTGATGTGGGTTTCTATGTGTGAGAGAGAGAGAGGGTTGGGGAATAGATAGGGGGGTGGGGGCTAAGTGTAGTTGGATGAGTTGGGGAGCAAGAAAGAGTGGAGAGAGAGGTTTTAGGTGTTAGGAGTGAGAGAGAGGTGCTAAGGGGATGTGTTTGTGTGTGTGAGAGGAAGAGAGAGAGAGGGAGGGGAGGGAGCTTTAGGGTGGTGGGGTGTTAGGAAGAGAGAGGAGGGGGGGTTAGTATGAGTTAGGGGGAAGAGGGGAGTCAAGGGGGGACATAAAATAATAAAAGTATTGGTATAATTGAAAAAAAAAGCACTCATTGTAGTATTTAAAAACGCGCTCCCATATTTCTTAACTAAAACGTGCCCCCGTTTTTATTAGCTAAAACGTGCTCCCATTTTTCTTATCTAAAACATGCTTCCATCTTTCTTTACTACATCACGCTCACATTTTGTTTCAATTCAAAAATCTATTCCCTCCAAATGATAAGGCCGAGCCTCCACCCATGCTTTCATGGAATTCTTATGCATATGTGTCTTCTTCGTACTTTGCTTCGGATTCAACATGCCTATGCCTTGGAGTATGATATACCATGGCTAATTCAACATTATATCCAAATTTTCAATATGCTCTTGTTTAGCAGTTCATTTGATTATGCTGCATACCTCCATTTTCTATGAGATTTTAGAAACATATATGGTTTTTTTTGCAGATTCTATTTATATGTAAATTTTAACAAGAATACATATTTTTTTCTATTTTTTTCTTATTTATCTTCTGTTATCACTCCTCAACTCAAAAAACACACTGTTAGTGTTTCGTCCATATCTCTTTCGTTTCTCAACCATTTAAAAAAAAAATTTGTATGGTGCACTAAATGACACCAACCTCTACATGCTATAAAAAAACCCATTTCCAAATAATTGCATTAAAACATCCAAACGATGCACCCACAATTGACGTACCATTTTCGAGGTTTGATCTCTTAGATAATTAAAAAAAAATTAAAAAATTATTTTTATTATCGGAAAAATAGTCGTGCACTAGTCCTATATGTTCTCTATATGTATACCGGTTTTTGTAAGTTTATTCCATCATTTAGACACTCAGACACTGCACCCACAAAAACATATACCTTATAATTTGTCCCAAAAATAAAAAGTGCCCGTTAAAAAATATCTAACTTTAGATAGTTAACAGCATTTTCAATAGAAAAAAATTATATATTTGGAAAGGTCATTCAATTTCCTACATTTCTTGTTTTTAACTCATTGCAAGATTCACTGTGTAAGTGTCTCAAAATATCCATACAAGTTGATGGATGTGTGTTTCTTAGTTTTGTGTTGCATCTAATGCGCCAAAAGAGACACTCAACTTTGTGCACTCACCCCTAAGTCTTAAGTGATTAGAGCTGAACTTAAGCTAATAGTTGTAGAATCATTGGAGTTAAACTAATAGTGTATCTAATAGTTAAGCTAATAATTATCCAATACAATATAACTATGATTAGAGTTGAAGTTAAGCTAATAGTTCTAGAGTTGTTGGAGTTAAGCTAATAGTTTTATCTAATAATCAATGGAGTTAAGCTGGTAGTTGTATCTAATAATCAAATAGTTGATGATTATTTTTAATTTTTACAACTATCACTAACTCTACTTATCACATGTTAATTAAGTTATTTTTTCTTTTTTTTAATTATTAATTCTTAATTTTGAAAGACAACCATAGAATCAATGGAGTACACTTGTCTCACTTTATGAAAAGCATAGCTGGTAGTCCACCCCAAAATTTTAACATATATACTCATAATGTATTATTTTATTAAATTAAAATATTATAATAACTCTAATATAATATTATATTGTACTATTTTATTAAATTAAAATATTATAATATCATCATCTATTGTATCTATTTCCTTATAATATGTATTATTTTATTAAATTAAAATATTATAATATCATTATCTATTGTATCTATTTTCTTATAATTATTTCATATAAGCAATATATAATATTGATATATTTTGTTGTAATATTTTAATTATTTAATGTTTATTATAATATAGCATAAAATCATAAAATAAATTTATTTAATATTATTGATATTTTGAAAATATAACTGTAGATTCAATGTATATATTAAAAAAATAACAATAAACCAAATATATTATTAATAATTAATTAAGTAAAATTAATTATAATCTTCGGACTCTTCTAATCAATTTTGAATCAATGATGTGGACTCCATCACTAGGTAGTTGCTCGCTCTTCAAGGAACCGACCTTTTTGGAAGACCTTCCCTGTCATTCGAATAACAATAAAAAATTATTCTTTACCTCGCCGACTTGAAGACCATAAACGACAAATTCTGGGTCTCGCCCACTGGACCAGATAGATATATGGACCTCATGTCTCAAGCAACAGTTTCAGCCACCATCATAAAATGAATTTAATATTATCATGTCTGCCCATATAAGGTGTGGAGGGACCATCTTCCTGTGAAACATAAACATCAACTTTTAAAAAGAAGATTTGCACGATCACAGCGGAGCCATGGAAACGTGTGCACAAACATAACCAAATCAGTTTTCAACAATGACAAATAAGATATAAAATGTGGTCGTTCAAACATGACTAAAGATTCAGTTGAAAAGATGAGAAGAAAGCTCAACCACGTAAGATATGCTTACGATTAAAGACAATCATGGAGTTTGGTACACCTGCACATTGTAAAATGGAATTTAAAAATATTGTTGGTCTGTGTCGTGGACTCGTTAGACTTCCATTTCACTTGTACTCTACTCCATTAGCTCACCAAAGAGCAAAATAAAGTCTCCTCTACGTCTCAAGACCATTTACCTGCCAAACTCCATACTCTCAGTAACTATATTTATATCTGTTCCATTTCAGCTGTTGTCATCCATCTGAGATCAGTGAAAGACATAAGTCAGCTGATTCATTCACAAAAATTATCATGATGATGGCCATGGCCAGAGCAGAGTACGGAAGAAAACTGATCATTCAGTTGCTTTTTGTGCTACTTTTGGTTCAGTTTGTTTCAGGGAAAACGACCAG
>LPNX010321926.1:49109-103363 GCA_001517045.1 Pseudotsuga menziesii
AAATTTGTTTTTAATTAATTACGTTTTCATAATTTAACATATTCCACGAGAAAGAATGGAATATAAATAGATGTGTGCGTATATTAATATATTACAAAATTCAAATCATTTTATGATTTTAGTAAACTTAAAATCAACCGTATGAGATTGATAATGGTTCTTGGCTTCCAACGATGAGATCTTAATGCAGGTTCCAATCTGGAGACTGCATGTATGTGGCTACACTCACTGTATTGACTAAAATAATGGAAACTGCATGTATGTTGCTACACTCACTGTATTGACTAAAATAATGGAACCATGAGAAGAAACCTTGTTCGCCTAGTCTACGTACCAATCTCATAATTAACTACCAAAGGGTTCGATGTAATTATGATTTCTAATACTTTCATAATCGCATAAGACCTTCTTTGGGAATTAAAAAAATAAATGTTACAAAATATAATTAATTTTCTTACAAAACATAATGTATCTTTAGAATGTAGGGATGCAATTCAGTAAATTTGAAATATTATATATGTTAATAAAAAGTGTATAGATGTAGAACGAAGTTACTATAACTAATTTTCCATTTTTTAATGATATTTTTATATAATTTTTAATGAATGATTTTTTAATATAATTTGTAACTCTAGAAATGAGGCAAAGCTTTCAAATTATGATTTCAAAGGTTTTCTAAAAATCAAAATAAATATTTTTTAAGTGTTTTTAATTCAATTTATATTTTATATAGAATTAAATTAATATAATTGTTTATGGAATAAAAAATTATAATTATATATAATAGGTGAAAAGCTAAAATTATAATTATAATTTTATGTTTGAAAATATAATTATATCTATGTTTTTTAAGCATTGAAACATGTATTAGGACTCAAGAATTATCTTTGTTGTGTCAAACCTCAAACATCAAAATCATATTCATATTTTAGTTGTTAGGCAAAGATTTCATTAGAATCATTTATTAGGGCATGTGTTCCTAGTTTGTACCCTCAATGGTTGGTTAGCAAAAATTGGGCAATTTTTCTTTCTTTAAAATTTTAATCAGAATAAAAACACCCTTCTCAACAATATAAAAAGCCCCAAGATCCACAATACAATTCACATCTTTGTAATATAAGCTATTAGTCTCTATTTTTAGCGACTTTAACTATTACACTATGATTTCCAACTTAATTAAAGCCACATAAGGAATGCAATAAAGTTCATAATCTCTTAGGGAGGCAAGTGTTGGGGTTGGGGAGGGGCCTCTTTGACCCCTATGGAAATCGGATACATTCTTTCGTGTGGGGATTGGGAATTAGAACAAACAATCACGTAAAATGGGTTGCTTTAATGCAGGGACTAGAAACAATGGCACAGCTTAATATCATAAACTATAAGTCTTTGGATAATCATACAAAAGATGAGAAACATACAGTCCGACAAGAAAGAAGCTGATGAAAAAGTCAAGAAAAAAATTCTTGCACTCATCCATGACCTCTCAAAGATTCAATTTTTTCATCAAACACACAAGAATAATGCAAAAGCATATATGAAAGCCAACAAAGGCTCTCTTCTCAAGCAAAGTGAATTCTTGATCAACAACAAATGTCTTTGCAACAAATGGATATGTCTTTTCACTTTTAACTAGCAGTTCCATCAGGATAAGACTTAGGGGAAGAGATAACACTGCTCCTTGGATACTTTTGGGAACCTTAACTCAACCCATTCTCCATAAGTGAAACATAGAACAAGTATGGCCCTTAATAAGTTGTTCAATGGTCAGGTAGGTGGATGTTGTGCCCCTCCGAATATTGTGTGCAATAAATGTATGATGGCGATGTCCTTTCCCACCATCCTCGTGCGTTTTGTTTCGGTTGTTTGCCATGTGATAAAGTTTAAGGAGTCGTTCTCATTCAAATGCTCGCACATTCTACATTCCATCACACAGGATTCTCGGTCGTGATCAAATTTGAAGGGTGGGTCTTCATTTCAATTGGAAGGGAAATTATTCTCCAAGCCTTTCAAAGCTAAAGGAAAATATAAATAATTGTACTTTAATTGACAAGTATAAATTAACTAAACTCTTTCACCAAAAAAATGCAAAAAACAAATATTGTTCTTTTAAATTTTTACAATTTTAAACAATTGAGCACCCCTTAATATTTACATGAAAAAATTATATATTTTTAATGAAACTTATTTTGAACAAATTAAGTTTTCTTATGTGTATCATTAATTTTACAGTTCTGTAACATAACAACTATTCTATTATAGTTTTAGAGTTGGAACACACTTCATTATACAAAAAAAACTACTTAGACTATGCCATAACTATATTGGGAAATCGACGTGCAATCCAAGCTTGAGAGATGTAAGAATCATAAGGATTGGTCACTTAAGAAAAAATAATACACAACTTAGAAAACATTATAAAAAAATATTCCTACATACCAAGCAAGTTAGCAAAGTTAACATAACCAGGGTTGGGGCATCAAATTTATTTGTTCAACACTTGGCGTGAAAGTATACATGTATGGGATGGACGTGCAATGGAATCAAGCCTAAGCCAATTGAATCCTTGCAACTCACTACATGTCTGAGTCTCAATACTCTGCCTTTTAAATTGGACCAAAATACCAAAAGAAGTTTGTTAATGGCTAGATTTGAGAAAGTTCTAGGTGTGAGTAATTAAGGGCTCGGGGATCTAAAATTTGATGTGTTTTGTACCATTCCATGATTCAGTGAATCGACAGTCACAAGTAGTAATTTAATTTATTTAATGAAAACAATTAATGTGTATAACCTCTATGTTGAAACAGTTTTCCATGCTGATGCAGGCCACTACCCTCTTTATTGTCTTACCAAAAGGCATGATAATGAGGAACAAGACCTAAAATTATGGACTTCACCTTCAAAGAATTCCTTGCAATCACATTGGTCAGGAATGATAAGAAGATCACAACAATCCAACGTGTCAAATCTTAGTTGATAGTGTTAATTAAATACTTATATGGTAAATTTAATATAAGACTTACTTATCGTTGTCTCTTACTCTTTGCGTCTTGACACATTTAATATTGTATGGTTGTCTCTGCGCCTTGACCCAATTCATATTATAAGGTGAGGATATGCATGCATAATAATCCTTAGTTATGACTATGAGATGAGGATTTAAAGAGAAGAGGATGTAAATACAAGTAATTTTTATACGCATTTTGGTAGTGTTGAGTACAAATGTTGTGAGAAACCACAAATGTTTGGAAGGTCGAAGGGAGATTACATCACGATCATGCCACCCATCAAATTGAAGACTATTCCTAAGCCAACAATTGATTTTTAATTTTATTAATAACCATTGTTTCTCCATATCATGTGCCCAATGACACCTCTCTATAGCAATGCATAAATTGACTTCTACATAGTTTGTGATCCTAGCTACAGGCCATTATTTGTATATGCATGACATCAAGTGTTCTTTATAGTTGTCATGATTCCTTGATATTCATGCAAGAAATGAAGTCTTGTAGAGCAGGACTTATCAAACCGGCCTTTTGAATTTCATTTTGATGAAAAAAGAGTGGACATTGGTAGTGAGGTTCACATAGGTAGTAGGCACAAAGTTTTGAACTCGTTTTGGGCCTAGTAGTAGACTAGTAGTTGTTGTTTTTTGTTATACTTGCAGTTGTTGACACATTGTCACAATTTAGATTGCAGCCCCAAGTGACTCGAGATTCAGAGTCACATCACATCTCAATGGCTAGTGCCTCGTAGTCATCAATGATTACTGACCATCTTGCACAGTTACTAAGCAATGAGTGCATGACATGAGTGAGTAAGTGATTATTCTCAAGAAAAACAGTAGCCGCGACAATTAACTTGAGTTATCGCGCGCAGCACAACCACTTGTTTTCCTCTTTTCGTGTTTTCCAAATCTTGCGACTCAATTTACTTGCGATGGAATTTGTTGCGCAATGGAATTACTGTGCAGAATTACTGTGCTGCGACAGAGTTACTGCAACGGAGTAAGTGCACAGAATTTTCACCTCGACACACTTTTACTTTGGCTTCGACCGGCTTTTACTGCGACATGAATTAGGCTGCGACCAACTCATGTGTGGCCAATTTTTCACTTCTACACAACAACTTTATATTTCCTAGTCTAAAGACTTAGGAATATGAAAAACACTTTTCATTGTGGCAATCTAGGATTAACTGCGACATAACTATATTGCGACTCACTCACAATATCATATAAGAAAATAATAAACAAGATTTGTGTTGAACCTCTGTGGGTAAAAACTAGAACTTTTACACAGTGAAATAATTATGGATTCTTTGTGTCTTTCACTCATAGTAAATGTAAACAACACTCACTCAGGTAAATATGAAGAAGATATGTGGCTAACTAGCACTTGCATTAAACCATGAACTATTGAATTTATATTTCTTGTGATGGCATAACAAAACTTACAGTCATAAATACAAACTTGGTAAAAACATAGAAGCTTGAGCTTCAAACTCTTCAATGATTTTTTCTTCTTCTTCTCCATACTTCTCTTCTCTGTTGTATTCTGCTTGTTTATTATAATTTCAGATTTACAATTTCCTTCTTCATACAGAAAATTTATGCCGACTTAACATTAAAGACTGTAATTACTCTCTAACTAGAAACTTAGCTTCAGCAACTAAATTATATTGTATTATATACGAGAGATCTAAACTCTTTATCTAGTCAGATTCACTGACAGTTTCTGACATGCTACAGACTCTGATAGAGTCAATTGATGTGATTATGGATCAGCGAGTAATTAATATTTCCAACACTCCCCCTTAATTATGAGCATATCGAAAATTATAAACAAAAATATTACAAAAAATTTCATAGCAGAAAACATGCTCTATTCATGACAGAGTTCATTGTGCAGAACTTGTCATTCCCAAATAACTTCAAAGATACTAAAATGTATCCCTTGCCAATGGTTTTGTAAAGATGTATGCAAGTTGATCTTCAGACCTACAAAATTCTAAACAAATTTCTTTGTTATTCACCAGCTCTCTTATGAAATGATACCTTGTGTCAATGTGTTTGGTTTTCTTGGGAAACACACGAATTTTTGACAAGGCAATGGCTGAATTGTTGTCACATAAAATAGTTGTTGGTTCTTGTTGGTTCTGCGACTGGTCTTTTAACATTCTTCTCATCCAATAACTTGACATGCAGTGCTTGTAGCTGCGACATACTCTACTTCTGCTAAAGATAGAGTTACTATGGGTTGTTTCTTCGAAGCCCATGAAACAACATGCGTACCAAAATTAAATGTGTACCCAAATTTACTTTTCCTATCATATATGTTTCCTCCATTATCACTATCAGTATATCCAATGAGTTTAAAATTTTCTGAAGTTGAATACGTTATGCCAAGGTCTTTTGTACCATTTACATATAATTCTTTTACCTGCTTCCCAATGTGAGTCTTTTGGTGACTCCATGAATCTTGAGATCATACTTAATCCATACATGATGTCTGGTCTTATCGCTGTTAAATACATAAGGTTGCCAACAAGCCTTTTAAACAGCGTAGGATCTATAGTTGATCCATCATCATCTTTGCTCAATTTTAAACCTGTTATTACTGGTGTTAGGGCTGCCTTGCAATTTGAGATATTAAATATTTTTAAAATTGTGCTTGCATACTTGGACTTTGATATGAAAATACCACTTTCAGATTTTTGGACTTCGATGCCCAGAAAGAAGTTCATGAGCCCCAATTCAGTCATTTCAAATTCACTTTCCATGACTGTTCTAAATTCTTTTATGCCAAAATCACCGGTAAATATTAATTCATCCATATATAGGAAAACAATTAGCATGTTACCTTTCTCATTCACTTTGGTGTACAGGGTTGGTTCACTTTCACTTCTGTGAAATCCATTCTCGATGAGATAGAAATCAATGCAACTGTACCAAGCTCTTGGAGCTTGCTTCAAACCATAGAGCGCCTTCTTTAGTATGTACACTTTGTGTTCTTTCCCTGGAACTCTGTAGCCTTGTGGTTGTTCCACATATACTTCTTCATCTATATAGCCATTCAGAAATATTGATTTAACATCCATTTGATAAAAAGGCCATTTGTCTTGTGCGGAAATGCCCAAAACAGTTCTGATTGTATCCATGCATGAAACTGGTGCAAACATTTCATTGAAATATATGCCGGGTTGTTGTGTGAACCCTATTGGTACCATTCTTGTCTTGTGCTTCTGCAAATTCCCATCAGCATCTTGTTTGGTCTTATAAATACACTTTAACTACATCTTTATATTTTGGTACATCAACCAGTTCCTATGTCTAGTTTTTCTCACTGGGGGTTCACTATCAATGCAATAGCATATCACATCCATTCATATTGGGGGTTTGAATACTCCTAAAAACTTCAAAAATATACTGTCTCGTATTAAGGGGTCAAGGGGGTATTTTAATACGGCATAGTAATATAAATATTGGGGGTTATTTTATTTGGGTGGGATGAGGAATAACCTCCAAATCATGGGATGGATTCATACCTCCAAATGATGGGCTCAATTCATACCTCCAAATCGTGAGTTGGATTCATATCAGTCTTAGTTTTTTCTAAGGAATAAACTCCAGAGCGCGGTCTAGGTTCATGCCTCTAAATTACGTGATGGATTCATATGAGTCATAACTGCCACTAAGGAATAACCTCCAAATTGTGGGTTGTATGTATACCTCCAAATCATGGATTGGATTCATATTAGTCATGGTTTCTTGAGTGATCAAGCATTATAAGATAACCAACTTTGTGTTATTGGAGAAATATCAAAGAGGTGTTCAATTCAAAATGTAGTGGTTCATTCATATTTCTATCTTGGCAAAAACACTAGAACTAGTTTTTCTTCCTTTGCATGATGAGATATGATGTGTGCCTTGGATTCATCATTGCTTGCATTTGAGCTTCAAAGTTCACAATATAATATAAAGGGGGTCTTAAAAATGGAGACCTACAATATTATTTGGTGAAACTAGGGGTTTTCTTAATTGGAAAGGTATATTTGTAGGGGAGTTCAACAATATAATTTTATGAGGCAATTTCCAATCTTTAATGAAATTGGGGATATTCTTTAATATCCTTCAAACGATCGTGCTATGTAACAAGTTCACTCAGTGAACTTCAGTGGTTTTTGTCAATGCATTCTATTTCTTCACCCATGGCTTGTGCCCATACTTCTTCTTCAAAAGCTTCCTCAAATGTCAATGGATCATCTATTTGAGAAAACAATGCAAAGAGAGAGAAGGAATTTGGTGTACCATATTCATATATCTCATCCAGAATTCTTGTCTTCACTAGATCTATTGAAGTCGAACTGTTTAATGGATTCTATTGTCCTCTTGGTGTGCTTGTCTATGTAGCTTGAGCTACGACTTGTGTCGATATTCCTTGTGCTAAACCATGTCACGGTGTCATGGGAGTAGACGGTATTGCGATCGGTTGATTTACTTGTGGTGTTTGAACCACTTCCTTCGTCATGTCATCATGCTCGACCTTCGACACAATCTTGACATTCTTCTCAATGGTTCCATCCCATGATTCATTCTCAACAAATTGAACATCGTGACTAATGATTACTTTCCTTGCAATAGGGTCATAAAACCTGTATGCTTTTGTGTCTTCAGAATAGCCAACAAATATACATTTTTGTCCCTTCTTGTCTAAACTCTTTCTTAGCTCATCCAGCACATGAGCATATGCAACACAACCAAAAAATTTTAAATGAGAAACACTATGATTCATACATGTCCATGCTTCTTGAGGAACCTTGTTCTTCACGCTTTTTGTTGGACATTGATTCATAATGTATACAGCAGTTGCGACTGCTTCAGCCCAATATTCATTTGTAAAATGCTTGGTTGCCATCATGTTCCACGCCATTTCCATAATGGTTATGTTCTTTCTTTCTGTGACACCATTCCGCTAAGGTGTATACCACGCAGTGAATTTCTTCTGTATGCCACGAGTTTTGCATAAATTTAGAAATTCATTTGAAACATATTCACCGCCTCTGTCCGTTCTTAGGATTTTTATGCGGTGACCACTCTAGTTCTCCATGACTACTTTGAACTACTGAAAACAATTAAATGCATCAGATTTATGTTTCAAAAAATATACCCATGTTTTTCTTTAGTAGTCATCAATAAAAGTAAGAAAATACTTGCAGCCACCAATGGACGTTGTCTGCATTGGACCACAAATATCAGAGTGCACGATCTCAAGTGGTGTGCATGCTATGTATGACTTTCCAATTGGAAAAGTTTCTCTATGCTGCTTGCCAAAAATGAAGCCTTCACAAACTCTGTCTGGTTTTTCAATCAATAGAAATCCTTTTACCATATTCTTTCTGTGCAGTAGCTTCAGCCCACCAAAATTCAGATGTCCAAATCTGAAATGCCATAGCCAGGAATCATCCTGAACTTCTATTTGAAATGCAGCCTAAAAATCAGCGCTGTCATTTTCTTTCTTGTCACAGTACACGACTTCTTCTTTACTTTTTGCCTTGAATGCAGCTTATGTATTTTCTGGAACTATCCTCAATGGAAACAAGCGGTTTCTTGTCATTGGAAATCTTTCTATCAGTCAGTTGCTTGGACGTATATCTTTAGTCACACAGTGATTGTCTTCCATGTAGACTTTGTCTCATTTTTGTATCAATTCTCCAATACTCAACAAATTATGCTTCAGACCTTCTACATGGTAAGCATCAGGCATATACTTATGCTCCCCCTGTTTGCTTAGAATACTAATAGTACCTTTTCCCAAAATAGTGACTTGGACATTATTTCCAAGTGTAACATCAGTTTGAACTGAATTATCTAGACTGGAAAATAAATTTAAATTACTAGTCATATGATTGTTGCAGCCTAAATCTAAATACCATATGTCAGACGGACTTTCTTGGATGGTATTTCATTCAATTGGGGATGTGCATGCCATCAACATTGTGCTCGATGAAATTTTGGTGTTCATCAACTGATTCTGGATTTGCTTTCCTTGGTCATATTGCTTCTTCCTGCAATCATATGCATAATGACCAAATTTCTTACAGTAGTGACATTGAATCTTTGATTTATCAAACCTATGACCACTTGGTTGACTTGGGTTCTGATTCTGTCCTCTACCAGCAACATCTGCAGGACTACTGCTACGTCCTCCTCTTGAGAAGTTTCTTCCTCTGCCTCTGAAATTATTTCTTCCCCTGCCTCTTCCACGGCTTATAGATGACTGTGCTATGAATGCACCTTCCAATGATCTTTGTGTTCTGCTGAGCCTATGTTCATGATTGATGAGTGAATCTTGCAAATTATCAATGGTAAACATTGTCATGTCTGTGTGTTCTTCCAAGGTCACAACCAAGGATTCAAATCTTAGGGGAAGACTTCTGAGAATTTTCTCAACTACCCTTTGGTTTGTTATGGTTTCTTCATGAGATTTCAGTTGATTTATCAAACCAAGAACTCTAGTATAAAATGAGTCTATTGACTATGAATCTTTCATGGACAGAGATTCAAAATCTCTTCTCAAAATTTGCAGCTTTGTAGTCTTTGCCTTGTCCAAACCTTGATAGGTTGTCGCCAATGTGTCCCATGTCTGCTTTGCGGTAATTGTTGTTGCTACTCTTAGGAGTATGCTTTCATGCATGGCTTGATGTATGTAGAACAAATCTTTTCCATCTTTCTTCCTTTGTTCCCTCGGGACATCTTTTTCAGCTTGTGAGAGATTATTATATGCCGCATGATCTATTGGTTCTGCATAACCATTCTGAACAATATCCCAAACATCTTGACCTCTAAACAAAGCCTTCATTGTTAGAGACCAATATTCATACTTTTTTCCTATAAAAATTGAAGCATTAGAGGAAATTTTAACTCAAAATGGGCCTCCTAAAAAAATTAATAAAATAATAGTTAAAATAATAAAATAATATTTATTAATTTTGGAGGAAGAAAAGAAAAAAACTACTTTTTGGTTTGTATTTTTGACATATCTCCCCGTGTTTTTACTCAAATTTCGATCGAGCGAGCTCATTGGATGCGGAATTTGCGAGCTCGTTGGATGCAGACTTAAATTCCGCATCCAACGAGTACCCACTTGGCATACTTTTGACGGACCCTGCTACCCCAAAAACAAGAAATACCTAAAAAAATGTGATGATGATGAGCTCTCTCGATCGAAATTTGAGTAAAAACATGGAGAGATATGTTGAAAATACAAACAAAAAAGTAGTTTTTTTTATGATAACTATCCCCAAATTTATATTAAAAAGGTGTTTAAGACCTATACGGTATTTCAAATTTAAAACAATTTCATTGGCTAACACATGATGACATGGAATTTGAATTAGAGTTAAAAGGTCCATTTTGAGTTGAAATTTCCTCTAATGTTTTTAAACTCGACATATTTGAACTGGAAGTAGAAGCCATTTTAATTTTTAACTTTCCTTAGAAAATTATTGTTTCCCTTTTAGGACAAGATTTCTTTCATAAACTAGCTCTGATATTAGATCTCGAGAAAAATGGCAGTCGCGGTAATTAACTTGAGTTACCGTGCGCAGCACAACCTTTTGTCTTCCTCTTTTCACTTTTTCCAAATCTTGTGACTCAATTTACTTGCGACGGAATTTATTGCGCAATGGAATTACTATGCAGAGTTATTGCGACGGAGTAAGTGCACAGACTTTTCACCTCAAAACACTTTTACTTTAGCTTCAATCAACTTTTACTACGACATGAATTAGGTTGCAATCAGCTCATGTGCAACCAATTTTTCACTTCTACACAACAACTTTATATTTCCTAGTCTAAATACTTAGGAATATGAAAAACACTTTCGACTACGGCAATCTAGGATTAACTGCGACACAACTATATTGCGACTCACTCACAATATTATATAAGAAAATAATAAACAAGATTTGTGTCGAACATCTTTGCATAAAAACTAGAACTTTTACACACTGAAATAATTATGGATTCTTTGTGTCTTTCACTCACAGTAAATGTAAACAACATTTAATCAGGTAAATATGAAGAAGATATGCAGCTAACTAGAACTTGCATTAAACCATGAACTATTGGATTTATATTTCTTGTGACGGCATAACAAAACTTACAGCCGTAAATACAAACTTGGTAAAAACACAAAAGCTTGAGCTTCAAAATCTTCACTTAGTTTTTCTTCTCCTTCTCCGCACTTCTCTTCTCCATTCTATTATGTTTGTTTGTTATATTTTCAAATTTACAATCTCCTTCTTCATATAGAAATTTTTTGTCGACTAACCAACTTAGTGTTAAAGACTGTAATTACTCTCTACCTAGAAACTTAGCTTCAGCAACTAAATTCTATTGTTTTATATACGAGAGATCTAAACTCTTTATCATGTCAAACTCACTGCCAGTTTTTGACCTGCTACAGACTCTGACAGAGTCTGCTGATGTGATTATGGATCAGTGAGTAATTAATATTTCCAACAATTATAATTTATCATATTTCCAATATTTTGAATGATGAGTTGAGCTTTATCGCATAGGAATTTCAACATCTTGGCAATTTTAAATGTTTCCCTTCTTTTGAAATGTTGATATAAAGTATGCGCTTCTTAATTGGAAGGGTAAAATTCAGATTTTAAATTTTGTTTGAAGAGAAATTTTAACTTTACACTTTTGGGAAGGGCTATAACCCTTTGGAAGTGCTGGGAAGGGTTCAATTTTGAACGCTGAAATTTCTCGGCATGCGATGGACCTTATCAGATCCAAAGGTCATACAAGTGGACATTGGCCACCACTGGTGTTTGTGAGAATTAAATATAATATGGTAAGAACATCTCCCACCATCCTTGTACGATGGGTTTCGATGACTACTTCTAAGGAGCTTTCCAGATCCCATTACTTTCTCATCCTTCATTTTTTTCCATCCTTGGAATGCTTGAGAAGGGAGGAAACTCTTGGCTTTTAGATCATGGATCTTGGAGTGAAATGGCATCCTCCATATGCTGAGAAGGAACAGGTAGTAGAAGGGAGTAGGTCATTTGCAATGGACTCCATCATCCAGGATGAAAGTATGAGTGAAATATCAAAGTTGAAAAGATTATTGTATGATTACAGGAAAATGTTAAAAGTTTATGTATGAGATAGCCACGGTGGTATCTGGAGAGAATAAGAAAGCATCGGTGGATATCACCAACATTTCCTCATGTCTGGATGACATCAAGGGCAATGTTAGAGTTCAAGATGGAGAGATAGAAGAATAACGTGTAGGGTCATGAATATTGAGTCGCTCTCACTCAGAAGGAATGAGGAATGAGAGGCACTCCCAACATTAGCAGTACTCCTAAGTGAACAGTGAAAGGAATGAGAGGTGGTTCGAAGATCTTTAGTAAAGGCTCAATGCACTTCAAATAGACATGAACGGATGGAGCAGGGAAAATAATGATCCAATGCAACAAGATAGAATCCGCTCCATAGAAAAATATTCCACTGTCCAACCAGGCATTGCAGAATACCAAACCCAGGAATGAATTTTAGTGTTTTTAATCTTTTTTTGTTAAATGTTTTTTTATAAAACTATGTAGGAAATTTTTAGAATTTACTCTGTTAAAAAGAGTAGTTTAGGTTATGGAATTTTCCACTATTTTGGATCTTTGAATGAAATGGTGGGGGACTCTGAATCCTTAAATTTTGTATGCTCAACATGTCTTTTACACCTGCTAAGGTTGGCTTGTATGTAACTTATACTTCTTATATATATATCTCTTTCTCGTTCTTGTTTAAAAAATAAAATCCATAATCTCTACCCGCATATCAAGAGTTTGTGCTCATATTATGACCTCATATAAAAACTTACATGCATAAAGTAAGATGTTAAACTATACTCATAGTTAACCATACCTCTCCACATAATAAACTTGCATACAATTAATCAGTCACTAACTAGATAAAGATTATAACTCAACATCAAAAGATATGTTATCATTTACAAGTACGTG
Organism: Pseudotsuga menziesii; assembly: GCA_001517045.1. NCBI lineage: Eukaryota > Viridiplantae > Streptophyta > Pinopsida > Pinales > Pinaceae > Pseudotsuga > Pseudotsuga menziesii. The sequence continues at coordinate 62,148 of LPNX010321926.1, forward strand.
TACTAGATGTAATGATATTTAATGGAAGGAACGAATACCATATCATTTGCATGTTGATACACCAGCATAGATCCATCTTAAACCCGAATCTATCAAGTACCGAGAGGGATCCATTTTTCTAGAGGTGTAAATCATTTTTATCTTAAATTTTTTACACATTAAGAAACAATTTACACCTCAATATATTTGATCACTCTCGGTTCTTGATATAACTAGGTTTAATATCAAATCAATATAATTATTTTTTTGTGTTTAAAGAGACATTATTTGCTGTTTTATTTCTTTTTTATGAGAACAACATGTTACATAATGTTACACAATGTTACACTTTATAACATCTCCCCCATACTAGGTTGTAAACACCTAGCTACTCTCAATGCAATCATCTATAAAATTGCAATCACAAAACCACTAAATATATATCATGACCTTAATTATATAAAACTCTATTCAAAATTAAATATTATATAATTCTTTTCATGCAACAAAGATTATGCCCAGACATGGTTTGACCAACCATTCTTGAAGTAGTCATTATGTGATTAGAAAGAATAATATAAATCATAAAAATATGCATAGTAAAATAGGGTCTTAATCTAGTATAATCCCCAAAGATATGCATAGTAAAATAGGGCCTTAATATAGTATAATGCCCAACATTTCCAGCGTGTTAGTTCATCTCAAGTTTATCATTTACAATTCAAATCTAAAAATTAACTAATTGGCCCAACTATCTCAAAGGATGCAGGGAGTATCAAATTCTTTTTTAGAATGCTTCTTCTAGATGTTTATTCATTCATTTAATAGTCTATTATATCCCATTATGATAGTCCTTACACCCATTTATTTGCAGCTATCGAACTACAACAATGGCATATTCATGCATATTGAATCCACGGGGGCTTCACTTCTTGGCCAATATCCTATCACGTTAGTTCATATTGTGGGTTTTAAAATTATCAAAAATCGAAACAATATATTGCAGGTATTGGGGGATGAGGGGTTTAACGTGGGGGTGGGTAGGGTGGTTTATAAGGATTGAGGTATAAAAAGGGGTGGGGAGAAGGTTTTAAGTATTGGGAGGGGGTTTCAACAAAAAGAGTTTGGGTCAATATCTCTCGAAATTAAGGGTATTCTTTAATATCCCATGATCGCACGTGCTATGTGAGAGGTTCACTAAGTGAAGTCCCCATGATTGAATCTCGACAACAATTACATCATATGTTTACTCGTAGTTAACTAAACATGGGTTTGCAATAACAAAATAAAACTTATACATTTTTAATTAATTAAATATAATTAAATAACAATAACACAACATAAAATAAACACTTAAATTGAATTGTCAAAAGAGAACAATGGAACAGACAGAAGCACAATTGGCGTATTGATCTTCTTCTCAATATTAAGTAAATGTATTTATACCAGCGTAGATTTAAATCCTAGGCTCTATCAAGCACCCAGAGGGATCAAATCTCTCAGAGGTGCAAACCTCTTCTTAGGTATTGCACTCAATGAACTATCAACTTTGGTGTGTCCTATATATAGCCATTGATTTGATTCAAACCAAAAGACACATCTTTTTATTTAAGGTTCACATATAATATTTTTATTAATATTTAATATTATTTATGGCCCACATATAATATTTTTTATTATTTTTTATTTTGTTAGGAACTAACATTACAACATTTCTCCATGCATGGTTTTAAAACCATATGCAAGGCTCTCAAATAACCATGGGTTGTTTAGGAGGCCTTGCACATGGTCTTAAAACCATTTGCAAGGCCCTCCTAAACAATGTACAATAAACCCATGGGTTGTTTGAAAGGCCTTGCACATGGTTTAAAACCATGTGCAAGGCCCTCCTAAACCATGGGTTGTTCAGAAGGCATTGCACATGGTTTTAAAACCATGTGCAAGGCCAACATTTTTTGGGGGATAATTCAATAGTTTCTTTTTTATTATTTTGTTAGATATGAACATTACATCTTCCCCATATTGTGTTTTTTTCCTCACCCACATTTTTTTTACTGATAATTAAATTTTTACTTTTTTATTGTTTTGTTAGGTTGGAAGATTACAACATCTCCCCCATATTAGATTGTTTTTTTGGCCTATAGTTAAAATTTCTATTTTTTATTTATGTAACGTTACAATGCTACAAGATCTACGTTACAACGTTGCAAGATCTCCCCCATACTGGGTTGTATAGCGCCTCTAGGTGCAAAGATTACATAACATCAAAACAATGGGTCATCAAATACTATGGGTCACTAATTCTAGGTAATGTGATCAATTCAAGTAGTCAACTAACTAACTAATTAATGCAGTAGTGATAGTGGTGCGTTGAGATTACAAATCTTAACACACCCCCTTAATCTTAACTAGGACAATACTTTCAACACTATCAATGCAAAAAGATGTCTGCTAGTATATGTCTCAACTAGGCTTACATTTCATTCAAAAACTTCAGCTTCACTTTATTCCTTGAAGTGTACTTGGACTTCTTCTTCTTTGTCTTCTGGATCTTGATGCTAAGTAGTTGTTTTTCAATGTCTTCTGTAGCTTCTAGAACATAGTGCAATTCTTCTTCTTCTATTTCAACATGATTTTTATGGTTGTCATCCTTACCTACACAATGAAAATTTCCGTCAGAAAAAATAAGAATATATTTCAGCTCTTCTTGGAGAGCATTCACATCTTGGTGTTGCTCATCAATGGAAGCTACTTCATTATTGACTTCTTCATTTGCTTGTAAACACTGTGCATCCTTAATTGCTTCTCCAAAAATTGTGAGCTGAGAAGAAAACAAAGCATACTGTAGATGCTCATCACTAACATGAGTCTTCTCATAGAGTTCCCTCAAACTTCTGGTTTTCTGCAGTTGGGGTGGGATGCATGTTGTTGTTTCTTTTTTGTTGCTATCAACTGGTTGTTGCTCATTCTAAGCAACTATTGCAGTTTCTATGCTGCTATCAACCGTCTCTTTCTCAAAGAGACTATCTCTCACATCATTGAGAACAGCTACAGTGACAATTTTTCTTTCACTATCATCATCAAACATAACTGGATCAACATCTTTTGCTGGGATTACATGATCACTATCTGCCTCATAGACACAATCATCTTGACTATCTTCCACTTCACTGTGGGATTCCTCGTGCTTTGCGTGACTTGCAAAGTCATCTTCCTCTATAGTTAGTTCCTCATTAAACACTTCTTTCAATGTATCCCGTGCTCTGTTTGGAGTATCAGCTTCTACAGTGTAATGAAATAAGGAATAGTCTATACTGTCTTGTATGAGACAAAAGGCAACAACTTGCCTTCTTTGTTTTTTGAATTCTGTCAAAACATTAAACTTTTCTGGATCAATGGGATCCTCTTCAACGATGAAGTGCCACAAATCTTGTGATTTTAACAAATTAATTACTTTAACTGCCCATGCATCATATTCACCTCCATTGAGTGTTAAGATATTCTTTACCTCTTCATATTCTTCTGGTAGTGCTTCTAGTAGTACCATCTTCAAAAATCGATCTTCTTGTCGAGATCACAACCTCCAATAAGATTGGATCTATTGTTCTGTGTGCTTTCCACTTTGTGAAAAGGCTTACCCAAGAGATAAAAATAAAGAAAAAAAATACACCCGATTCTTTCTCTATGCTTTCCACTATGTGAAAAGGCTTACCCAAGACAATAAGGAATGGATGCGTATTGATGGCCTTTTCAATATTAAGCAAATGTATTTATAGGATTACATAACAGCAAAACCATGGGTAAATACCATGGGTCATCAAATACTATGGGCTATTAATTCTAGGTAATGTGACCAATTCAAGTAGTCAACTAACTAACTAATTAATGCACTAGTGATAGTGGTCGGTTGAGATTACAATTCTTAACATGAATGGGTTCTCTCGGCAACTCAATGTGCAACTGCAACATTCCTCCCAACCATATATGCTTCCTCCAACATGTACTATTTCTATTGAAAGGCCACTCCTGATCTAAGTAATGATTCCACTGGGACAAAAAAAAATTGAAATCTCTCACAAGGACTTCTCATCATGACTTGAGTGCTAGGTTCTGGCCACTATTGGTCTTATCCACAAAAGTCAAGTTCTTGAAATGGTATCTTTCGCAATACATGATGTTTCCTGTCATTTGATACAATGAAATCTTCTTGTTCATATTAACACGAAATTAAACTTTCCCTTACCACATCTACTAGCAACAAGGGAGAGAAACCTGATTCACCACAACAATTACTCGTATAATCCGATTAATAACAAAATAACTAAAACAAAAGGAGTTTCAGCCCCTTGGTGAACATTGAATAGACTTACTCATTGCATGAGTATTAAATAACAAAGGCACGAAATGAAATTTACATGAGATATTCGTTGGGGGTTTGACTTTCAATCGCTACTATATTAGAGTTCTCTCTAAAATTCTAAAGCTTGGCTTTAAAACAACTAAAGAAAAAGAGTTCAATTCTAAGCATTTAAACAAATAGAGCTCTCGTCTCTTAATAAGTTGAGGGTGACTTTTTCTACACAGATCACTCCTCTTACAAATACGAAAAAGATAATGTAATGGAGTTGGATCTCTCTTAAAAGACCACTCCTCATTTTCTTAGAACATAATATATTAAAAAGGGGATGGGGAAGTTATCCCTCCTCATGGAGGCCACTCCTCCTCTCTGCAATGTATGCAATAACAAATAGTAAGGACAGGTGTCGTTCCTCCTTATGGCATCCACTCCTCTACACAACTTAAGACATACAAAATAGTAAGGAGTGGAGACGGTCCTGTGCACAAACATAACCAAAATAGTTAGGTTATGGAAACGTGTGCACAAGCATAACCAAATCACTTTTCAACAAAGGCAAATACGATATAAAATGTGGTCGTTCAAACATGACTAAAGACGAGAAGAAAGCTCAACCACGTAAGATATGCTTATGATTAACGACAATCATGGAGTTTGGTACACCTGGACATTGTAAAATGGAATTTAAAAATATTGTTGGTCTGTGTCGTGGACTCGTTAGACTTCCATTTCACTTGTACTCTACTCCATTAGCTCACCAAAGAGCAAAATAAAGTCTCCTCTACGTCTAGACCATTTACCTGCCAAACTCCATACTCTCAGTAACTATATTTATATCTGTTCCATTTCAGCTGTTGTCATCCATCTGAGATCAGTGACAGACATAAGTCAGCTGATTCATTCACACAAATTATCATGATGATGGCCATGGGCATGGCCAGATCAGAAGAGTACGGAAGAAAGCTGTTCATTCAGTTACTTGTTGTACTACTTTTGGTTCACTTTGTTTCAGGGAAAATGACCAGGCATTACTCATTCCATGTGAGATACTGATACAATCATTATATGCTTATCATTATCACCATGAGTTGCACTAATTTGAGGATCAAGTCTATTTATTTATTCATTTAGATTTTTCGTGTTTTGTTTAGATTTTCAATGTGAGGGGTTGTGCCTGCAGGTGAGGCTGAAGAACGTTACTCGTCTCTGCAACACAAAGCCATTGATTACAGTCAATGGGAAATCTCCTGGACCTACAATAGTCCTTCGTGAGTGAGATAGGGTCATTATCAAAGTTCATAATCATGTCAAAGACAATATCACAATTCACTGGTATACATACAAATACTCGAACCCCATTTACCATTGTTATTTGTCCATGTTTTTCCTTTCATTGTAAGAAGTGAACTGAAGTGAATTCGATCTCCTACCATATACAACAACTTTGAGTATATGAATTAAGTTCCTCCCAAAAACATAGTTTTTTGCTTTTATCTATCTAGTATTTTGATTACAATCCTTTACAACTAATTCAATTCAATGTAGCAATGCATAATCTAAACTCAATAGAGTTGAATGATGTTGGTGGAATTGATTCTTATTATTTGTTATTTACAGGCATGGAGTTCGACAACTGAGATCTGGCTGGGCAGATGGCCCTGCTTACATAACTCAATGCCCAATTCAAACAGGACAGACTTACGTCTATAACTTCACTGTGAGAGGAACTCTCTGGTGGCACGTTCACATCTCTTGGATAAGAGCAAGTGTTTATGGCGCCTTCATCATCTATCCTAAACACCATGTTCCTTATCCATTTCCAAATCCAGACAAAGAATTCCCTATGATCATCGGTAGACATCACTATATACATTTATGCCATTGATTCACCAATATTTTCTTATAAAAGATTGATTCATCAATGATTTCTTATAGACTTCATTGATTGTTTGTCTGCATTATATATCGCAGGGGAATGGTGGAATGCAGATACTGAGAAAGTCATCAATTAGGCTTTGCAAACTGGAGGTGGTCCTAACGTTTCGGATTGCTACACTATTAGTGGACATCCTGGGCCTCTCTACAACTGCTCAGCCATTAATGGTTTGATTTCTAATTTCTTACTCTTATAATACACTTAGCAGATCAGCTCTCCAAGTTGCTCAGCTTAGATCCAGTTTTCCAATTTTCTAGGGTTATATGACAATTCTGGTCCATACACGTCAAAGTTACTAATCTCCTCGTTAAAACCCAATTCTACAGTATCATTGAATTTTTAAGTAATATTATGTCACATGCATCTGATACTATCTAGATTCAATATATCAGAATGTTCATAGATCTCTTAGGTCAACAAATTACAAGTACGGAAATAGTTTTCTCATTGTTTCACCGTGATCATAATTTCGTCATGATCTTTTACATGGTTTTACCTTGTACAACCAATTTCATGTGTTTTGCAGACACGAAACATCAAAAAAGTTGAAATACACCAAATCTATAAAAACCAAGAAAATTCGTTTCCTCGGATTCAAATGTTGGTTTACTATGGGTAGACACGGGTTTACTTATAATGTACCAACAACACCCTTAACTCACTGGCCCTTTTGGCAATAGACCGCAGAGCAGCCTAAAGTCTCACTCGTAGTGATCTTAAATGGGTTGGCTAAAGACTCAAGTGTCCTTAACCAGGTTCTGTAGCATCCTGGTGTCTCGCGGCTCTTCTTAACCAGCGAGATCTTCCTGCAAGTCGCAGTTCTCCCTTCCTCGCGGACTCTGACAGGGGGAGGACTCCTATCGCATCGCAGCGACTAGGACGATGCGCAAACTCTCCGTTCTGCAGTTCTCACTATTTGCGATATCTCACACTGCAGCTCCTCTGTCGGTGCAATATCGCCTTCTGTTAATGCGATATCTCCTATAGTATGGCCCAAAGTGACTCTCAAGGTCCAAAGGGTTTTTCACTGGGAGGAATAACTCGGCTAACCTCCAACAGGGTGTTAAACAACCTTACACGAACTTCACGGTTCAACACACTCACATCGCTATACTTAACTTACTGAATAAGTATACTGGAAGCACTTAACAGAGTGACTATTACTGTATGAAACTCATAGGCAGACACTTGTTACATTTGAACTCGCCTTTAACTTTCAATAATGTTGTAACTGAATGAGAACATACAGACATTTACTAACTGATATACGGCATTCATGTAACAGATAATAGATAACAAATAAGCAAAGCACAATCACATGAAATAATCATATAACACACTGATTTTACGTGGTTCACTTCCAGGGTAGAAGCTACGTCCATGGGAACTGGTTTATATATTATAACTTGGGAGAGTAAACACAGTTCCGTTGCAACCTCATATGCGGCTGATATCTTCTGGGTAACTCCGCACACACTGCCTAGGAGCCCTTCTCTCTTAGATCTCTTCTATTCTTATATTGCTTCTCTTACAATATACTCTTCTTCTCTCTCTCTCTCAATCCCTGTGGATTGTTACATACATACTCTAGGAGTCACCTATTGGTTACAGTAAGATATTACAGACTGAATAACAGAACCAGAGCTCGGCTCTTCTATAATACAAAGATCTATAAGCTAACAGATCATCGACTATCTGAATAGCTAATGAGCTAATTGACTAACTAGCTAACCTTTTTCAATATAAAATACATCCCTTTATAGGCGGCCCGAAGGTCTCGCCATTACAACACTGTGGGCCTCTCCCAACAGTAACCCAAAAACCCTAACTGTGACAGTCAGTCTATCTGTACTCAAGCTGCCGCTTTCCGTCACAACACAGCTTCCTACAGTATTCCATGCTTCCCGGCGCTGACCATGGGTACTGGCACCGCTTCCTCTTCTGTCCTTTGCCTTCAATACCTCGGCCTCGTTGCTCCTTTTCCTTTATGAGGGTAGCTGAGCCCTCCTGTCTTCGCCGCTACCTTAAGTGCAGTGGTTGAGCTTTCTTCTCTCGGCCGCTTAGGTACTGTTACCTTTGACTTACTCGTTCCAAAACAACAGCTTTTCCTGTAGCTGCAGGACCCTACTCCAACAGTCCTCTAACACTTACTTGTGGCTCGCCCCTGAGCCACTAATAGCCGGCTTCTCCTGCTGTAACTTTACCTTGGCTTCCTGCAAAGTCCTTGTGAATCTCTGTCGAAGTCCTGCGACTTCTTTCTCCATAACTTCGACACACTCTTGTGTTGTTTCAAGCATAGCTTGACTGATGCTTGAGTCTTCTATATCTAGTTCATAGGTCGCTCTTATCTTTCCTTCCCTCATTGTCATGTTCTCGCTCTCGTCACTTGCGAGACCTGATATACTCCAAAGTTGCCTATAGGTTTTCTTTTTCTTGGGTCAGCAAATCTTGGAAGGATCTTAAGCTCTTGAGAAGCCTTCCACAGATATCCTTTCCTCTCTATCTGGGTTAGAACTTTTATCACAAAGGAAATAGAAATCTGTATCTTCCAGCCTTCTCAACAGTTCATTCAGTCTGGATCCTTCCGCACAAAACTATACAGGCCATGAATTCCATTCCGAGAACAAGCCTTTGTTTGCGTGCTGAATTTCTGCTTCGTTCCTTTCCCGATTCCTTTTGTTTTTCTGGGTCTCGGATGCCTGTTTCTTGGTCCTTTTTTCTTTCTGTGAGATCTTCTGGGAAACTCCACGCGCACAGCCATCCGAGTTGTACTTTTCTCTCTGTTTCTCACTTTTACTTTCCCCCTTTTCCTTTTTCTCTGTTCCAAGCTGGACTCTTCTACTATCTGAGCATGACTCCTCATCCTTGGCATCTGTCTGACCTGTGATGTTCCTATTTTCACACCCTTGGGCGGCGTCATCATAGCAGACACATTGCCACCACTCTGGAATCGTCTCACAATGTCTTCTAAAGGTTCCTCCTCGGATAGAACCCACTTAGTGCAATACTCTGGACAGGCAATGGCTGGGAAATTGGGGAAAACTAGCACTTTGTAACTGGGGTATCTCTGCACAAGGAAAACTCTGCAACTTGCTCTATAGCTCTCTGAAATTGCCAAAGTAACCCTTCCGTATGGATGATCTTTATATTTATAACCAAGGTGATACTCTGTGACTCAACGGTCCTGTAGACTAGACCCATCAGCAGTATTAATTGCATGGACAAGACAACACCCATCATTTCAATCCTCATTAATTGCTGAAATCTGATCAAATTTCCCTCGAAACATGTGTGCAGGCACCAGTCTTGTCGGAGATTTTACCAAATCTGGAAAAATCATTCTACTGTTGCCAAATCTAGGGCAATGGATACATGTCGTATCCGGATTAACTGCTTTCCAGAGGGCGAAGTGACTAGCCCTCTGTTCTTTTTCAACATTGGCTACATGGCACGGGGAAACATCACGTTGTTGCGATGCCTCACCGCATCACCTGCGCAAACAAGCATCCTATGAACTGTCCTTATGCGATTCCTTGTACTTGGAATATCCTATGAACCATCCTTATGCGATTCCTTTTCACAAGCATCCTATGACTTGCACAAAATGAACCGTCCTTATGCGATTCCTTGTACTTAGAATATCTGCCGGTGTAGACTAAGTCCCGGTGCGATGTCTCCTTTCAACTACACTGGGCATCTGCACACTTATACACTATCTGAGTTAGGCCTGAGAGATGGGGTGGCTATCACTATAGAGCTTGAGCCTACTGTCGTTAATCAACGTGGGCAGAAGCTCCCCATTCAGTTTGCTGAATTGAACGGCACCTCCTTCTGTAACTTGCTGAATCTGATAGGGCCCCAACCAATGCGTCTTGAACTTTCCTGGAAACTTAATAAACTTACTGTCATAAAGGAGCACTAGGTCTCCTGTCTGAAAATTCTTGCTCTTGATGTGCCTATCATGCCAAGATTTTTCTCATGCCTTCTGCACCTTCTGATGGAACCTTGCGATGAATCTGTCTTCCTCTAAGGCAAGTAGCTGCGCTAGTCTTTCATTCATCGTGTATGTATCAGCCATCCCGGTGATTTGAGCAATTCTTAAACTGGGAATAATATATTCCATAGGCATAACAGCCTCTTGTCCATACACCAAGCTGAAAGGTGTGTGCCCTGTAAGTTTCTTACATGTAGTCCTATAAGCCCATAATACAGCGTTAACCCTGAGGTCCCAATCATTTCTTTGGCTGTTACAAACCTTAGTAAGAGAATTTTCTAGAATCTTGTTAAAGGCCTCCACCGTACCATTAGCTTGTGGGTGGTAGGGCATGCTCTTATGGTGTTGTATCTGGAATTCCTCTGTCAAGGCTTCAATAGTGCGATTCAAAAAATGTTTTCCTTGATCGCTCATCAAAATTACTGGACATCCAATTCTATTGATGATGCTTTCAAAAATGAACTGTGCCACTGTACCAGCATCACAATTCCTTATTGCTTTCGCCTCTGCCCATCTGGTGAGGTATTATGTTCCTGTGATGATGTATCTCGCACTCGTTCATTTTCCTGGTGGGTTGATAGGACCCACAAAATCTATATCCCATTTGTCAAATGCGCGCAGTGTGATCTGTGATTGCAACGGCATCCCATCTCTTCGCGAAGGTTTTCCTACCCTCTGGCAGATATCGCAGCATTTGCAAAACTCCTTAGTATCTTTGTGTAAAGTAGGCCACCATAATCCTGCAGCTAAGATTTTCTAAGCAGTCATCTTTCCTGCGAAATGACCTCCTGCGGCACCTAAGTGTGCTTCTCTGATAATGGCCTCTTTCTCATGCGACATAACGCATCTGCGCAGGACTTCATCTGGACCTAACTTGTATAAGTGCCCTGTGATCAATGTGAAGTCTGTTGTTTTAACAACTAGCTGTTTCTTTTGATGCTTAGTAAACTCAACAGGTGCCCATCCTATGGTGAGAAAGTGAATGATATCAGCGTAGTACTCATCTGTGATCTGAATAGCAAACAATTTCACATCTGGCAAATTGTCCTCTAGGTTACATCTTGGTTCTTCTCCTGAGTCTATCCGCAATAGATGATCAAGTTCGGCATTTAATCTTCCTGGTTTTACAATGATTTCAAAATCATACTCCTGAAACAAGAGTAACCATCTATAGATTCTTCCCCCTAACACTCGCTTATTGACCAAGTACTTTAAAGCGGAATGGTCAGTAAACATCTTGAATGAGGCTCCCAATAGGTAGTGCCTAAACTTCTATAGAGAATACACCATAGCTAAACCTTCTCTCTCTGTAGTGGTGTAGTTCTTTTCTGCAGTGGATAGCTTTCTGCTTGAGTATGCGATAGGGTGATCGATACCCTCTTCTCCTGGCTGGGTTAAGACGATCCCCAGTGCGATGCCAGATGCATCCACATGTACATGAAATGGCTTGGTCTAGTCTGGAAATACTAAGATGGGTGTTGTGACCATCTTCTCTTTAAGAGTGTCTAGACTTTTTTGGCATTCCTCATTCCATAGGAATTTGGCATCTTTCTTTAACAGCTTTTCCATCGGTACTGTGATCTTTGCATAACCCTTGATGAACTTTCTATAGTACCCGGTATGACCAAGTACTGTCCTTAATTGCTTAATTGAGTTGGGTGCTGGAAGATTTACAATGATGGCAATCTTTGCAGGATCTACCATCAAGCCTTGTCTGCAAACAATGTGACCCAACAAAATACCAAATTGCGCACAAAATATACATTTTTTCAAGTTCAGAGAAATCTGGTACTGCCTACATTTCTCTAACATCAGTCTTAAATCTCCTATGTGCTTGTCGATTAATCAAAATATAGTCCAGTCATCAAAATAAACCTCTAAGAATTTATGGATATATTCTTTAAATACAGCAACTACTACTCTTGAAAAGATAGCTGGTGCATTTTTAAGACCAAAGGGAATTACCGTATACTGGAATGAGCCCCATTCTATCGCAAAAGTGGTCTTATATCGATCTTCTGGATGGATTCTGATCTGGTGATAGCCTGAAAAGCCATCAGTGAAGGAGTAGACCTCCTGTCCTCCCACATTTTCTAACACTTCATCAGTAAACGGTGTCGGGAACGGGTCATGAAGTGATGCATCGTTGAGTTTACGCAGATCGACACAAATTATGATTTCTCCTTTGGTTTTCTTTTCTTGCACGACCATGGGACTAACCCATTCACTTTCTTCTACGGACTCAATGATGCTTGCTTCTAGGATCTTATCGATCTCATCCTTAACGTTTTCTTTATACCACGAGTTTAATCTGTATGGACGTTGTTTGACTGACCTAGCATCCTCTTTCAATGGTATCCTCATTACTCCTAGATCTCCTATTATTCCCTTCATTTCTGTAAACTTAGTGGAGAATAAGTCTTGATAGTCATGTAACAGATCTGCAATGTGTGCTACCGTTTCATCATCCCAATAGTCTCCAATAGAGGCAAGCTTTGGTTCTGTGTCTGTGCCAATATTGATCTTTTTAATCTTGATGGGGTCTGTGATAGCTGGAATCTGTAGCTTCGGTCCATCAACATCACGAGTCCCTTCTGACTCTGGAATGTTGATGCTGCGAGGATCCTCATCCTCATCCTCTGGTTCTGCTGCGAAGTTATAACACTCAAGCGCATCTTCTAACTGGATGGCCCACTTGGGTTGAGTATGTACTGATAGGGTACAGTCCTCAAATACCTTAGTCTTTATGACGTCTAGAGCCTGATCGATACTTGGATACTCAGATTCAAAAGCGAAAGTGAGTTCAAAGCTGTCTATCATAAGTGGCCATGTAATGGTTCCTCTACGCAACTCGGTCTCAGTGTACCAGTTCTTTGGAATTTGGTCTAAAGTATGAATGAATAGGTGAACCCATTCATCCTTTGGAATGTCCGACCAATTCTGTTCACACATTTCAATATGTGACCTGGGGTCACTTTCTCCTGTGTACATCTGTTGTAGATACTCCTTGTTATTAGAAAACCTGATTGTCATCAATCTCTTGAAGTCATCCCATGATGCGATATGTTCTCTATGTGGCTGCCACCATCTTGCAGGTGTGGCTCTTACTGCAAGGTCAATGACTGACATCCTTTGTTACTGAGGGATTTCTTGTTCAAACTACTTTAAAAAATCGTTGATGTCTACTAAGCCATCAAACGATGGAGTATCCTTAATCTCTGTGTCAATCCATTGCAGTGACTTAGTCATAAACGCACATCTGCGAGCTGAGACTTCGTAAAGTCTATTCTGCCAGTTCTCTAGGCCAACATTCGAGTCTGATGCGCATGAGCTGTCGCATCACCAACTAATGTTCCCTTCTGCGGTTGGATTAATGTAGTCGCTCTGATTGGCCGTCATCTGATAGAGGCTCTCCATATTACGTGCCTCATCCTCTGCTCGGATAGGTTCAATATATATGGGACCCTGAAAAGGATCCAATGGTGCGATGACCCGAATCTGATTGTCCTCGAAGGTCATCTGTCTCTTCTTTAAGTCGATAACAGCCATATTACCAATTGCCCAATCAATACCTAGTAGTGCTGGGTACGGTCTACTATCGCCAATGATTTCTATAACTTCAAAGTCTGCGAAGCTGCGAACTCCGTCAATGTCAACTGGCACCTGCGGTAATCGACCCAGTGGTGATACCTGCTACTGATTGGCTAGTCTCAGATGGATAGGTGATCTGGATAACTTAGGGCTACCCATCTGTTCCCATGTCTACTTAGTCAGAACATTTACCTCTGATCCTAAATCTAGGATTACCTCATCCATTTCAAATTCTCCAACTTGTGCTATGAGTCGCATCTCTCTTCCTGTTCTTGTATATCCCATAATATTATGAACAGCACACTGTGCACTACTCACGGAATAAGATGGCTGACACTGATCTATGATGCGCTGAAGCTCTCCAATAGCTTTCTCATTTCTCACGAGTTTTAAGCAACTCCGCAGGAAGGATTGTACACTTCCTGTCGACTCATCCTTCCGGATGTGGTAGCCTATGATATCTGAACAGGGATAACGCCACATGGTGTTTGCTGTGGTATGCCCCTAGACGGTTGTACCTATGATCCTAATTGCATAGGGTCATTAAAGAAAGTTTTAGCTTCCTGAAATGTCTCTTTATTCTTCTACAGGTCGAGTGGTGTTGATTTAGTAGTGGCTTTGCGCACCCACTCCGGACCTATGTTCTTTTCAGTATCCGGCGATGTCCCACTGGTGGAAGCACCACTGCGAGTCACAATGTTGACTCTTAGTTCTAGTTCCTTCTGCTCAGCAGCAATAAGCCGAATGTTCTGGTGTGCTGCTGGCTTAGGTTCCCTTATCTTGGCTATCAAGGTAGGACATTCTTCTATAGCGGGATCGTAAGATTTGCAATAGTTGCATGTGGTAGTAGGGCTCTGACAGTCCCTAGAATAATGTCCTACAACTCCACAGTTGTAACAGGTAATAGGTCCACGGCCACGGCCAAAGCCTCCTCCACAGCCACCATGAGACGGTTCCTGCTGTGGTCCTACTGCTGGACCTAGTGTCTCTGATTGGACTCTGTATAAGTCGTGTTTTCTCTCGACCATGAGATCATAAGCTCTTCAATTATGTTCATCATGTCCTACGGACTTACAGAAGTTACAGTATAAGTTCTTAGGTGTCTGTACATACTTCTGAAGTAAAGGGCATTGTTGAGGTGGGTGTCCTCTTGTTCTGCATAGTTCACACCACGGCCCTTGCATCTGTGCTAAGGGGTTAGGAGCACCGCTTGCTAGATATTCAACAAATATTGGACAGTTATCCTTAGTATGGCCTTGTGCTTTACACTTTATACACCATATTTCTTGTGCAATCTCTTTTCCTTTCTTAATCTCATGTATCTATAAGGTGATATTAGCTAACTGGTTCTGCAAGTTTCTCATACATGTACTGGTCTCAGCTAGAGGTGATGCCTCTAGTTTCATTGCCATCTCCAACGCGTCATCTTGCATCTGGAGTTTCTGCTGCATCAATGGCAGTCTGATGTGGGGGAGCAGTGCTGCAATAAACCATTCCTTGTGCTGCTCCGGCGCAAACTCAAAGCTAACTTGGTCTATAAGGGCTTTGAATTTCTGATCAAAGTCCCATACTGACTCCGTAGGTGATTGTTTAATGTCTTTGAGCTCTGTAATACACTGTGACTCAGACTTAGGTTTCTTAAATTCTTTGATCATGGCGGTCCTGACCTGTACGAGCGTTCTGGGTACCGCTGAGGTATACTTCATATACCATGTTAAGGCTCGTTCCCTAAGTGTGGTGACCAACTGTACAATTTTAATATTATCATCTTGGAGCCCTTTAATGGTCCACATGGCTTCACATAGAAACTAATGCTGCTCTAGGTCTTCTACCCCTGTACCCTTAAAGGTAGGTAGCTTCATATCATCCCCCATTCTATTTCTACGTGGTGGATGCTGATTTGCTGTGTTACTACCACTCGGTGGTGTAGATATAGGTGATGTAGCGGTATTATATACTGTATGTGAGCTACTAGATGGAGTTCCTACGGGATTATTCTGAGTCCCGATTGATTTCTGTGGGGTGTAAGGATGGTAAGGGATACCCCCTTCTGTTCTTTCTATATTATTGTGACTCTGTTCTCTAGTATTGTCTGAACTGTTTTCAAAGACAGAAGATCTGAAATCTACTTTATATTTCTTTCCACTACGTGTATGTCCAAGTTCATCAAAGTCACTCTCAAACTCTTGTGACATTACACTTACTAAACTTATACATCTGAATATATATCGAGTACTCATTTTTCATGTAATAGCATCTTAACGGACAACTTTAAAGAGTTCAGGTACTTACCACGATATCCTTTGAAGAAGTACCGCTCGGCTTTGCTGAAGCTTTTTCTTTGTTCAACTGCAAACTCCGTGATGAAGCCTTCTAGCACACTCGCAAGCCAGAAGTCCACTGCTTGTGAAATGGGATTATCAATGCTCCTGACAGTCTGAATCAGCTCCAGTGTCCAGACAATGTTCCTTTTCTTCTTGAATATATGCTGATCAGTCAACTTTGATAACCAGTCGTACAACTCATTTCCATAGGTCGCAAAAAATATCGTATGTATATCAGTGAAGATATGTTTTTGTAACCAGTCCTCTGTACTCAACGTAGGACTCTTGTTTTCTGTCACAGCAAATTCTCTTTCCGTAGACTCAACCCACTAGTTGAGTTCTTCTTTAGTAGGATTCCAACAAAACATTAGCTCTTAGTTTGTTCAAAACCGGCAATGAAACCATTTGTTGATTTACTATGGGCAGACCCGGGTTTACTTATAATGTACCAACAACACCCCTAACTCACTGGCCCTTTCGGAAACAGACCGCAAAGCGGCCTGAAGTCTCACCCGAAGTGATCTTAGATGGGTTGGCTAAAGACTCAAGTGTCATTAACCAGGTTCTATAGCATCCTGGTGTCTCGCGGCTCTTCTTAACCAGCAAGATCTTCCTGCAAGTCGTAGTTCTCCCTTCCTCGCGGACTCTGACAGGGGGAGGACTCCTATCGCATCGCAGTGACTAGGACGATGTGCAAACTCTCCCTTTCGCGGTTCTCACTATCTGCGATATCTTGCACCGTAGCTCCTCTGTCGGTGCGATATCGCCTTTTGTTAATGCGATATCTCCTATAGTACAGCCCAAAGCGACTCTCAAGGTCCAAAGGGTTTCTCACTAGGAGGAATAACTCGGCTAACCTCCAACCGGGTGTTAAACAACCTTACACGAACTTCACGGTTCAACACACTCACATTGCTATACTTAACTTATTGAATAAGTATATTGGAAGCACTTAACAGAGTGACTATTATTGTGTGAAACTCATAGGCAGACACTTGTTACATTTGAACTCGCCTTTAACTTTTAATAATGCTGTAACTGAATGAGAACATACAGACATTTACTAACTGATATACGGCATTCATGTAACAGATAACAGATAACAACTAAGCAAAGCACAATCACATGAAATAATCATATAACACACTGATTTTACGTGGTTCACTTCCAGGGTAGAAGCTACGTCCACGGGAACTGGTTTATATATTATAACTTGGGAGAGTAAACACAGTTCCGCTGCAACCTTATATGCAGCTGCGATCTCTGGGTAACTTCGTGCACACCGCCTAGGAGCCCTTCTCTCTTAGATCTCTTCTCTTCTTATATTGCTTCTCTTACAATATACTCTTCCTCTCTCTCTCTCTCAATCCCTGTGGATTGTTACATACATACTCTAGGAGTCAGCTACTGGTTACAGTAAGATATTACAGACTGAATAACAGAACCAGAGCTTGGCTCTTCTATAATACAAAGATCTATAAGCTAACAGATCATCGACTATCTAAGTAGCTAATGAGCTAACTGACTAACTAGCTAACCTTTTTCAATACAAAATACATCCCTTTATAGGCGGCCCAAAGGTCTCGCCATTACAACACTGTGGGCCTCTCCTAACAGTAACCCAAAAACCCTAACTGTGATAGTCGGTCTATCTGTACTCGAGCTGCCGCTTTTCGTCACACCACAGCTTCCTACAGTCTTCCACGCTTCCCGGCGCTAATCGTGGGTACTGGCGCCGCTTCCTCTTCTGTCCTTTGCCTTCAATACCTCGGCCTCGTTGCTCCTTTTCCTTTATGAGGGTAGCTGAGCCCTCCTGTCTTCGCCGCTGCCTTAAGTGCAGTGGTTGAGCTTTCTTCTCTCGGTCGCTCAGGTACTGTTACCTTTGACTTACTCGTTCCAAAACAGCAACTTTTCCTGTAGCTGCGGGACCCTACTCCAACATCAAACAAAGTTGATAAAATAAAGAAAATTCATTTCCTCAAATTCAAACAAAGTTGATAAAATAAAGTATATTGTGATATATTTACGTGAGAAACTTATTTTTAGGTACACAATTTAACTTTGATATGACTTATACTTGCATCAAAAGTAGTTTGCCTCAACAACTTGTTGTGTTAAGAATGGTAATCTTAACAGACATAATACATTAATTAGTTAGTTACTTGAATAGTTGAATTGGTTTAATGATCCATAATAATATTATGTGATCCATGATATTTACTTATGGTTTTGTTGTTATGTAGCTGCTGCTTAATATTGATAAGACAATTCATTTGACTATGCAATAGTTATTACCATTCTGTGTATTTTTTATAGTCTTCTGTAATCTTTAACTTGTATCACAGTCCATCATGGCTTGATCCATTCCTTATTGTCACATGGTAGAAAACACACACACAAAAAGTAAGCCTTTTCACATGGTAGAAAACACACACACAAAGATTATCATTAAAACCTAAACACATCAAATAAGATTTATTTTTATTTATATTTTTATATTTTTAAGCTAACCTTTTCACAGAGTGAAAAACACAAACATAGATCTAATAAGTTATTAGAGATTGTGATCTAAACAAGAAAATCCGTTCTTGAAAATGATACTTTATCACAATAGTATACACCCTCTCTTCTATATTAATATTTATACTATGAATTTGAATTTGTTGTAAGTAGTTCCGAATACATATAATGTCACCGTAAGAAAATTTCCTTTGTGATGGAAAATTGGTTTCTGTAAACATGATCTGGTCTCATCTGGTTTTCTTTGATCAGTATTATTTCTATACGTGACAAAACAAAGGTGATCATGTGAAATGCAGATACATTCATTCTGAACGTTGTTCCTGGGAAGACATATCTTCTTCGAATAATTAATGCTGCCCTCAATGATGAAATGTTCCTGGCCATTGCCAATCATACTATGACTGTGGTAGAGGTGGATGCGGTGTATACCAAGCCTGTGACGACAGACACCATTATGATAGCACCTGGACAGACGACCAATGTCTTGCTAACTGCTTCTGCATCCGACTGCAAGGGTAAACAGTTCTTCATAGCAGCTAGTCCATATGCGACAGGTCAAGTGATAGGATATATATATTTTTATAAAAAAATGACTCATAAACAAGAATATCCCTCTGAGGTACTGTTAAATCGTGATATTAAATTAAATTATTGTTATTCTTGCAGAGGAATGATAAGGTAACTTTTATTTGGTGCTTGCGGCAGGTGTCTGGTTCATGCACTGTCATTTAGAAGTTCACACGTCGTGGGGACTGAAGATGGTTTGGATTGTGAAAAATGGCAAAGGACCCTCCCAATCACTACTTCCTCCTCCACCTGACCTTCCTCTCTGCTAGAAGATATGGATTCATGTGCCATGCGATTTATTTCATTCTGTACTGCGTAAGCCATAAGCTGATCCCCGAATAGTGTTTTTTAGTTCATTTTGTTTTCTTGGGAATGGCCATGACCATCCCACTAGTACTATCGTATTTGAGAAATGTGTGTATATTTGCAGAGGCTAGCCAGATCTCCAAAGAGTGTGACATAAATTCAGTTTTTTTTTATATTTGAGAAATCTATTCTACTTCTGTTGACATTATTCAGTTTAAAATTTTGTTTTTAATTAATTACGTTTTCATAATTTAACATATTCCACGAGAAAGAATGGAATATAAATAGATGTGTGCGTATATTAATATATTACAAAATTCAAATCATTTTATGATTTTAGTAAAATTAAAATCAACCGTATGAGATTGATAATGGTTCTTGAATTCCAACGATGAGATCTTAATGCAGGTTCCAATCTGGAGACTGCGTGTATGTGCTACACTCACTGTATTGACTAAAATAATGGAACCATGAGAAGAAACCTTGTTCGCCTAGTCTACGTACCAATCCCATAATTAATCACCAAAGGGTTCGATGTAATTATGATTTCAAATACTTTCATAATCACATAAGACCTTCTTTCGCCATTAAAAAAAAATTGTTACAAAACATAATTAATTTTCTTACAAAACATAATGTATATGTAGAATGTAGGGATGCAATTCAGTAAATTTGTAGTATTATATATGTTAATAAAAAGTGTATAGATATAGAAAAAAGTGTTTACTATAACTAATTTTCCATGTTTTAATGATATTTTTATTTAATTTTTAACAAACTGACCAAAACCTTGACATAAGAATTATGTCAAAGGTACCAGAAAAATAATAGAAAAAAATGAATGATCTTTTAATATAAATTGTAACTCTAGAAATGAGGCAAAGCTTTCAAAATATGATTTGGAAGGTTTTTAAAAAATCAAAATAAATATATTTTTAAGTGTTTTTAATTCAATTTATATTTTAAATCCAGAATAAACAAATTTAATGGTTCATATAATAAAATCATATATATTTTAATTCAATTTATATTTTATATCTTAGAATAAAACCAATTTAATTGTTTATGGAATTAAAAATTATAATTATATATGATGGTGAAAAGTTAAAACTATAATTATAATTTTATGTTTGAAAATATAATTATATCTATGTTTTTTAAGCATTAAAACATGTATTAGGATTAACGAATTATTTTTGTTGTGTCAAACATCAAAATCATATTCATATTTCACTTGTTAGGCAAAGATTTCATTAGAATCACTTATTGGGGCCTATGTTTCTACTTTGTAGCCTTGAATCATGGCATTCACTATGAGTGTACCCTCAATGGCCATTTAGCAAAAATTGGACAATTTTCCTTTCTTTAAAATTCTAATGAGAATAAAAACACCCTTCTCAACAATATACAAAGCCCCAAGATCCACAATGAGGAATGCAATAAAGTTCATAATCTCTTGGGGGAGGCAAGTGTTAGGGTTGGGGGAGGGGCTTCTTTGACCCCAGTGGAAATAAGATACACTCTTTTGTGTGAGGATTGGGAAGTAGGACAAACAATCACCCAAAATAGGTTGCTTTAATGCAGGGACTAGAAACAATGGTAGAGCTTAATATCATAAACTATAAGTCTTTAGATATTCCTGGATAATCATACAAAAGATTAAAAACATACAGTTCAAGAAAAAAAACTGATGGAAAAGTCAAAAAATTAATTTTTTCACTCATCCATGATGTCTATTCATTTTTTTCATCTTAAGCACAAGAATAATGCAAAAGCATATATGGAAGCCAACAAAGGCTCTCTTCTCAAGCAAAGTGAATTTTTTATAACAACAAATGTCTTTGCAACAAATGATATGTCTTTTAATTTTAACCAGTAGTTCCCTCAGGATAAGACTTAGGGGGAGAGATAGCAGTGCTCCTTGGTAGTAAGGAACTCAACCCACTCTCCTTAAGTGAACCATAGAGCAAGTATGGCCCTCAATAAGTTGGTCGATAGTCACGCAGGTGGATGTTGTGCCCCTCCGAATTTTCTGTGCAATAAATGTATGATGGCCAATGGCCATATCCTTTCCCTCCATCCTCGTGTGTTTTGCTTCGATTGTTTTCCATGTGATAGCATTTAAGGAGTCGTTCTCATTCGACTGCTCGCACATTCTACATTCCATCACTTAGGATTCTCGCCATGCGATGGACCTTATCAGGCCAGTCGAAGATCATACAAGTGGACGTTGGCCACCACTGGTGTTTGTGAGCATTAAATATAATATGGTAAGAACATCTCCCACCATCCTTGTACGATGGGTTTTGGTGACTACTTTTAAGGAGGTTTCCATATCCCATTACTTGTTCATCCTTCATTTTTTTTATCCTTGGAATTGTTAGCCAAAACCAAGCCAACTAAACTTGAGTTTACCACTTAGTTAATATTAAAAATTAATTTTCACTTTTTCATGCCAACCTATTTTTCTTTTTCCACTTGTCGGGTGAAACTTATGTATCTCCCAACTAGACAAGTCTATTAAATTTGGTCGGAATTTGGACCCGACTAATTTACTTCGACTTACTTGTCGGTTCTACCGACTGATTTTACTTCGACCACTTGTCACTTCGAAGTCGGCCGACTTCGACCTCCAAGTCGGCTCACCTCTTCGACCACTCAAGTCGACTCACCTCTTCGATTTCTCAAGTTGGCTGACCTCCTTGACTTCTCAAGTCAGCTCACTCAACCGACCTCTCAAGCCGGCTTACTCAACCGACTTTGTCGGTTCACTTTGGTCAAAATCTACAGAGTATGTTTCTTAGTCTAAGAGACTTAAGAAATTACAAATGCTTTTCACCTATGAGTAAGATGAAGTAAAAATGGACACATTAACAAATCCAAAGAACTTATAAAAACATATGCCCAAATATGTAGGAAGACTTGAGTCGACCAATGTGCCGTAAAACCATGGAACTTTCACACGGTGAAAAATTTATGGGTTCTTGTTCTTTCACTCAGCTGTAATGGTAAAAGACATTTACACAAGTAAATCTAGAAATATTGTGCGGCCAAATAAATATGTTCAACCATAAACTATTTCATATATATAACTTATGCGAAAATAACAAAGTATTACAAACTTGTCGGTCCAGACATGTTGGCTCATTGACTGATCCTTTTACAGAGCTTCAACTCTTCGACTGAATCACTTACACAAAATCTCGAGCTTCAACTTCTCTTTCTCACCCTGAGTTCCTCTGTCTCTCTATTGTGTCTCTTGTGTCTCTTGTGTCTCTAACCTAATTTACAATTTTCTTCTTCTATTTATAGGGAACCTGAAGATTGCTTCTACATGGGTCGATTGACTCACCATTAAAGACTGTAATAACTATCTACCTAACAACTTAGCTTCAGAAATAAATTCAACTCGTTTACATTGCCGAATCGTGGACTCTTCCCTCTTGTCAGACTGGCCAACAAGATCTTGACTGGTACAGACTCTGACAGAGTTGGCTGAGAGTCAGATACGGATCTGCGAGTAATTACTTTTTCCAACACTGCCCCTTAATTATAAGCAGATGGGGATTTTTAAAACAAAATTTACAAAATGTTTCAGAGCTTAGACATGCTCTGTTTATGACAGAGTTCACTTTCCAGAACTTGTCATTCCAAGATAACTACGCAGATACTGGAATGTGTCCTTTGCCAATGGTTTTGTAAAGATGTCTACAAGTTGATCTTTAGACATGCAAAATTTCAAACAAATCTCCTTGTTGTTCACCAACTCTCTTATGAAATGAAACCTTCTGTCGATGTGCTTGGTTCTCTTGTGAAACACATGATTCTTTGATAATGTTATGGCTGAATTGTTATCGCAGAAGATTGTTGTCAGTTCTTGATGGTTCTGTGACAAGTCTTTTAACACTCTCCTCATCTAGACAGCTTGACATGTAGCACTTGTCACTGCAACATACTCTACTTCAGCTGAAGACAAAGTTGCAATGGGTTGTTTCTTTGAAGCCCATGAAAAAACACCTGTACCAAAATGAAATGTGTACCCAGATGTGCTTTTATTTTCATCTATGTTGCCTCCATTGTCACTGTCAGTGTAGCCAATGAGTTTAAAATTTTCTGAGGTTGAATACATAATACCAAGGTCTTTTGTGCCAGTTACATACCTCAGAATTCTTTTACCTGCTTGCCAATGTGAGTCTTTTGGTGACCCCATGAACCTTGAGATCAGACTTACTCCATACATAATGTCTGGCCTTGTCGCTGTCAAATACATAAGGCTTCCAACAAGCCTTTTGAACAGCGTAGGATCTACCATGGATCCTTCATCATCCTTGCTCAATTTTAAACCTGTTATTACTGGTGTTGGGGATGTCTTGCAATTAGAAATGTTAAATCTTTTTAAAACTTCACTTGCATATTTAGACTGCGATATAAAAATACCACTTTTAGACTGTTGAACTTCAATGCCTAGGAAAAACTTCATAATCCCTAGATCAGTCATTTCAAATTCACTTTCCATGACTGCTTTAAAATCTGCTATGCCAAAATCACCAGTAAATATTAAATCATCTACATACAGGCAGAAAATTAACATCTTACCTTGCTCATCGACTTTGGTGTACAAAGTTGGTTCACTTTCACTTCTGTGAAATCCATTTTCAATGAGATAGGAATCAATCCGACTGTACCAAGCTCTAGGAGCTTGCTTCAAACCATAGAGTGCCTTTTTCAGCCTATACACTTTATGTTCTTGACCTGGAACTTCATACCCTTGTGTTTGTTCCACACATACTTCCTCTTCTAGATAGTCATTTAAGAATGTCGACTTGACATCCATTTGATGAACATGCCATTTTTTTTGTGTAGCAATGGCCAAAATTGTTCTGACTTTATCCATGCATGCAACAGGTGCAAACGTTTCATTAAAGTCTATGCCGCGTTGCTGTGTGAACCCTCTTGCTACCATTCTTGCTTTATGCTTTTGCACATTCTCATCAGCATCTTGCTTGGTCTTATAAATCCATTTGACACTAATTACATCTTTGTCTTTTGGTACATCAACCAGTTCCCATGTCTGGCTCTTCTCAATTCATTCTATTTCTTCATCCATGGCTTGTGCCCATACTTCTTCTTCAACAGCTTCTTCAAATGTTAGTGGATCATATATAGGAGAAAATAGTGCAAAGAGAGGGAATGAATTTGGTGTGCCAGCTTCATATATCTCTCGCAGACTTCTTGTCTTCACCGGTTCTATCGATGTCGACCTTGACGAAATGCTTAATGGAGTCTGTTGTCCTCTTGGTGTACTTGTCGGTGTAGCTTGAGTTGCTACTTGTGTCGATGGTCCTTGTGCTAAACCATGTCGTGATGTCATGGGACTCGACGGTGTTGCGACCGGTTGACTTACATGTGGTATTTGAACCACTTCCTCTTCCATATCATCATTGTCGACATTCGACACAATATTGAAATTTATGTCGACAGTTCCATCCCATGATTCATTCTTGACAAATTGAACATCTCGACTAATTATCACTTTCCTTGCGACAGGATCATATAGCTTGTATGCCTTTGTGTCTTTTGAAGAGCCGACAAAAATACATTTTTGTCCCTTCTTATCTAGCTTCCTTCTCAGCTCATCTAGAACATGAGCATATGCAACACAACCAAAAACTTTTAAATGAGAAACACTATGATTCATACATGTCCATGATTCTTGGGGAACTTTGTTCTTCATACTCTTTGTCGGACACCGATTCATAATGTAAATGGCAGTTGCGATTGCTTCACCCCAATACTCATTTGGCAAATGCTTGGCTGCCAACGTGCTGCGTGCCATCTCCATGATGGTTCTATTCTTTCTTTCAGCAATATCGTTTTGCTGAGGTGTATACCGTGCAGTGAATTGTTTTTGTATGCCATGGGTCTTGCAAAAATTAAGAAATTCATTTGAAACATATTCACCTCCTCTATCGGTCCTTAAGATCTTGATGCGGTGACCACTCTGGTTCCCCACAAGTGCCTTGAACTGCTGAAAATAACTAAATGGATCATATTTATGTTTCAAAAAATATACCCATGTTTTTCTTGAGTAGTCATCAATAAAAGTTAGAAAATATTTGTAGCCACCAATGGATGATGTCTACATTGGACCACAAATATCAAAGTGCACAATTTCAAGTGGTGTGTGTGCTCTATATGACTTTCCGACTGGAAAAGTCTCTCTGTGCTGCTTGCCAAAAATGCATCCTTCACAAACCCTCTCTGGTCTGTCGATCAATGGTAATTCCTTCACCATATTCTTTGTGTGCAGTAGCTTCAGCCCACCAAAATTCAGATGTCCAAATCTAAAATGCCACAACCAGGATTCATCATGAACTTCTGTCTGAAATGCAGCTTGCAAATTAGCACTGCAATTTTCTTTCTTATCAAGAAGCTCAACTGTTTCTTCACTTTATGCCTTGAATGCAACTCCTATGTTTGTCTTCCCTTTCATGTCGGGAACTATTCTCAATGGAAACAAGCGGTTGCTTGTCATTGGCACTTTTGCTATCAGCTAGTCGCTTGGACGCTTGTCTTTGATCACATAATGATCATCTTCCATGTAGACTCTGTAGCCTTTTTGTATCAATTGTCCAATGCTTAACAAATTATGTTTCAGACCTTTGACATGATAGACATCAGGGATAAACTAACTCTCCCCCTGTTTGGTTAGAATATCAACAGTACCTTTTCCTAAGACAGTAACTTGGACATTGTTTCCAAGTGTAACATTAGTTTTAACTAAGTTGTCTGGACTGGAAAACAAGTTTAAATTTCCAATCATGTGGTTGTTTCATCCTGAACCTAAGTATCATATGTCATGTGGACTTTGTTGAACAGATTGCATTCAAGTGGAGATGTCGATGCCATTAACATTCAACTTGTCGAAGTGCTGGTGCTGGTCGACTGATTTGGGCTTTGCCTTCCTTGGTCATATTGCTTCTTTCTGCATTCATATGCATAATGACCAAATTTATTACAGTAATGACATTGAATTTTTTATTTATCAAACCTCTGGCCACTTGGCTGACTTGGGTTCTAATTATCTCTTCTACCACCGATGTTTGCAGGACTTCTGCCTCGTCCTCCTCTTAAAGAACTTCTTCCTCTGCCTCTGAAGTTGTTTCTCCCCTTGTCTCTACCATGGCTTATGGATGACTATGCTACGAATGCACCTTCCAATGATGTCTGTGTTTTGCTGAGTCTATGTTCATGATTGATGAGTGAAGCTTGCAACTCATTAATGGTAAATGTCGTCATGTCTGTGTGTTCTTCTAAGGTCACAACCAAGTTTTCAAATCTTGGGGGAAGGCTTTTGAGAATTTTTTCAACAACCCTTCGGTCTTCTATGGCTTCTCCATGAGATTTCAGTTGGTTTATCAACCCAACAACTCTGGTGTATAATGAGTCTACATTCTCTGAATCTTTCATGGACAGAGATTCAAAATCTCTTCTTAGAATCTGCAACTTGGATGTCTTTACCTTATCCAAACCTTGATAGGCAATCTCCAATGTATCCCATGCTTGCTTAGCTTTATTTTTTGCTTCTATTCTTGGGAGTATGCTCTCATGAATAGCTTGATGTATGTAGAACAGAGCTTTTCCATCTTTCTTCCTCTGTTCTCTCAACACATCTTTCTCAGCCTGTGTGAGATTATTATATGTTGTCATGTCTGTTGGTTCTACATAACCATGCTGGACTATCTCCCAGACATCTTGACCTCTGAATAAAGCATTCATTGTTAAAGACCAATAATCATAATTATTTCCTGTAAAAATTGGAGTTTGTAATGAACCAGAAGTGGAAGCCATTTTAATTTTTAATTAACTTTCCTTAGAAAATTAATTTTCCACTTTTAAAGAAAATATTTCTTTCCTAAATCTTAGGCTGATATAAACCTTGCTCTGATACCAGTTATCCAAAACCAAGATGACTAAACTTGAGTTTACTTCTCAGTTAATATTAAAATTTAATTTTCACTTTTTCACGCCGACCTCTTTTTCTTTTTCCACTTGTCAGGTGAAACTTGTCTATCTCCCGACTATAAAAGTCTATCAACTTTGGTCAGACTTTGGACCTGACTGATTTACTTCAACTTACTTGTCGGTTCTACCGACTGATTTTACCTCGACCACTTGTCACTTCAAAGTCGGTTGACTTCGACCTCCAAGTCAGTTCACCTCTTCGACCACTCAAGTCGGCTCGCCTCTTTGACTTCTCAAGTCGGCTCACCTCCTTGACTTCTCAAGTCGGCTCACTCAACCGACCTTTCAAGTCGACTTACTCAACCAACCTTTTCGGTTCACTTTGGTCGAAATATATAGAGTATGTTTCTTAGTCTAATAGACTTAAGAAATTACAAATGCTTTTCACCTGTGAGTAAGATGAAGTAAAAATGGACACATTAACAAATCCAAAGAACTTATAAAAACATATGCCCAAATATGTAGGAAGACTTGAGTCAACCAATGTGCCGTAAAACCCTGGAACTTTCACACGGTGAGAAATTTATGGGTTCTTGTTCTTTCACTCAACTGTAATGGTAAAAGATATTTACACAAGTAAATATGGAAATATTGTGTGGCCAAATAAACACATTCAACGTGACTATTTCATTTATATAACTTATGCGGAAATAACAAAGTATTACAAACTTGTCGGTCTAGACTTGTCGGCTCACCGACTGATCCTTTTACAGAGCTTCGGCTCTTCGACCGAATCACTTACATAGAAGCTTGAGCTTCAACTTCTCTTTCTCACCCTGAGTTCCTATGTCTCTCTATTGTTGCTATTGTGTCTCTTGTGTCTCTAACCTAATTTACAATTTGCTTCTTCTATTTATAGGCAATCTAAAGATTGCTTCTACATGGGTCGACTGACTCACCATTAAAGACTGCAATAACTATCTACCTAACAACTTAGCTTCAGAAATAAATTCGACTAGTTTACATTGCCGAATCATGGACTCTTCCCTCTTGTCAAACTGACCGACAAGATCTTAACCGGTATAGACTCTGACAGATTCGGCTGAGAGTCAGGTACGGATCTGCGAGTAATTACTTTTTCCAATAGGAATGCTCGAGAAGGAAGGAAACTCTTGTCTTTTAGATCATGGATCCCGACATTAAATGGCATCCTCCATATGCCAAGAAGCAAAGTAGGAATAGGTAGTAGAAGGGAGTAGGTCATTTGCAATGGACTCCACTACCCATGATGAAATATCGAAGTTGAAAAGCTTCTTTTAGGATTACAGGAAAATGTTAAAATTTTATGTATGAGATAGACACGGTGGTATGTGAAGAGAATGAGAAAGCGTCGATGGATATCACCAACATTTCCTCACGTCTTGATGACATCAAGGGTAGTGTTAGAGTTCAAGATGGACAGATAGAAGAATAATGTCTATGGTCATGAATGTTGTGTCGCTCTAGCTCAGAAGGAATGAGGAATATATGAGGGTCATCAATGCTTTGAATTCCCAACATCAACAGTTCTCCCAAGTGAATAGTGAAAGGAATGAGAGGTGGTTCGAAGCACGAAAAATAATGATGCAATGTAACAAGATAGAATCTCCTTCATGGAAAAAGATTTTACTATTGAACCATACCAAACCCAGGAATGAATTTCAGTGCTTCTTCTCTTCTTTTTGTTAAATATTATTTTTTTTATAAAACTATACGAGAAATTTGTTAGAATTTACTTTGTTAAAGGCAATAGTTTAGGTTATGGACTTTTCCACTATTTTGGACCTTTGAAAGAAATAGTGTGGACTCTGAATCCTTAAATTGTGTATCCTCGACATGTCTTTTACATCTGCTAAGGTCGGTTTGTATGTAACTTATACCTCTTATTTATAAAAAAATATCTTTCTCATTCTTGTTAAAAAATAAAGTTCATAATCTCTACCTATGAATAGTTTGTGTTCATATTATGGCCTCATATAAAAACTTATATGCATCAAGTAAGATGTTAAACTATACTCAGAGTTAACCAGACCTCTCTACATAATAAATTTGCATACATTTAATTGGTCACTAACCAGGTAAAGATTATTTCTCAACATCAAAAGATATGTTATCATTTACAAGTATGTATACTAGATGTAATGATATATAATGGAAGGAACATATACTATATTATTTGCATGTTTATACATCATAATAGATCTATCTTTAACCCGGCTCTATTAAGTACAGAGAGGGATTCATTTTTTTTAAAGGCCTAAATTCTTTTTATCTAGAATTTTTTACACGTTAAGAAAAAATTTACACTTCAAGATATTTGATTATTCTCTATTCTTAATATATCTAAGTTTAAGATCAAATCAATATAATTAAATTTATCATTTAGAATTAAAATATAAAGATTAACCAATTGACCCAACTATCTCAAAAAGTATCAAATTCCTTTTTAAAATGCTTCTTCTAAATGTCTATTCATTCATTTAATAATCTATTATATTCCATTGTGAGGTCTAATAATGTTGCAACACAACAGTTATCTTGTGTATGTATTCTTGCGAGCATGCAATATTAATTAGTCCTTACATTCATTTATTTGCAGTTACCGAACCATAACAATGGCATATTCATACATATTGAATCTCGGCAACAATTACATCATATGTCTACTAGTAGATAACTAATCATGAGTGTGCAATAACAAAATAAAACTTACACATTTTCGATTAATTAAACATAAATTTTAAATAATAACACAACATAAAAAAAAGTAAACACTTAGATTAAATAGGTTTTCTTGGTGACTGAATTTGTAAATGTAGCATTTCTCCCAACCATAGGTGTTTGGTTCAACATGTACCACTCCTAAGTAATGATTCCACTGAGGCGAAGGAACAATAGAAATCGAATGAACCTACTTACCCGACCATTTGCACCGATCGAATGACCGACAACGTCAGATGTGACAGCTCACGCGAGCCAGGTCGTCCGATCGGTACAAATGGTCGGGT
This sequence comes from Pseudotsuga menziesii, assembly GCA_001517045.1. Classification (NCBI taxonomy): domain Eukaryota; kingdom Viridiplantae; phylum Streptophyta; class Pinopsida; order Pinales; family Pinaceae; genus Pseudotsuga; species Pseudotsuga menziesii. The sequence goes on from LPNX010321926.1 coordinate 92,737, forward strand.
AAGTAGGTTACTCCATAGAAATCTCTCACAAAGTCTCATCACTTGAATGCACAAAAATTCAAGTTCTTCCAATGGTATCTTTCACAATACTTAATTCCTCACAACAATGACTCGTATAATTCGATTAATAACAAAATAACTAGAACAAAAGTAGTTTCAGTCCGAGGTGAACACTGAATAGACTTACTCCTTGCAAGAGTATTAAATAACAAAGCATGAAAGGAAATTTACATGAGATATTCGTTGGGAATTTGACTTTCAGTAGCTAATATATTAGAGTTTGCTCTTAAATTCTAAAGTTTGGCTTTAAAACAACTAAAGAAAAAGAGTTCAATTCTAAGCATTTAAACAAATAGAGCTCTTTTCTCTTATTAAATAACAACATAAAGTTAAGCACTCGCATCAACCATATTACTAAAATTAATATGTTTGAAATACGTCGAGAGGTATATATTTGACATATTGATAATGCTTTTTTTACTAAATAATGTGTCAATTACTTGTATCCAATAGTTAAGATCATATAACAACAACTTAATTTATGGTTGTTAAGCTCATAGTTGAAGCTAGGCTCATAGTGGTATCATCAATGGAGTTAAGCTAATAGTTGTATCTAATAGTTAATTTAAAAGTTAATATAAAGTTTAGACTATGCCTTATGCACATTAACTCGACTCCCAAGTGCCATATGGAGTTCAAGTGTCACATAATTTGCACATTACCTAAGTGATTGTTCTCGGTCCATGGTTTCAGTGCAATCAAGGTCAACTTCTCATGGTAAGAGATGGAGTTCATCTAAATTTATTTTAATAGTTGTATCACTATTGGAACAATCTAATAGTTATCCAATATAACAACGACTAGAGTTGAAGTTAAGCTAATAGTTGTAGAATCATCGGAGTTAATATAATATTTACGCAATATAACATTGATTAGAGTTGAAGTTAAACTAATAACTATACAATAATTGGAGTTAAGTTAATAGTTGTATCTAATAGTTAATTTAAAAGTTAATATATTGGCAATTGCAATTCAAGTAAAAGTCATGATTGGAGTTGAAGTTAAGCTAATAGTTGTATCATCAATGTATTTAAGCTAATAATTGAATACTTGTATCTAATAATCGAATAGTTGAAGCTAAATTTTGCTTTTTCCAACTATCACAAATTGTACTTATGAGATGTTAACTAAGCTATTTTTATTTTTTTTAAATTGTTAATTATGAGTTAGACTAACCTCCTTTAAAAAGAATCGAAAACCTAATTATATCTATATGGAAAACGTAAACATGTAATATGAACTATATATTAGCTAGATCTCCAAGTACGAGATGGCGGAGTTTATTATGAGTTTGGAGGAGTTTATTAGGAGTTCCAACTATTTTATTAGGAGTTCCACTCTTACATGACTCACATTAGCTAGACTCCTAGATGTCAAATGCAGTTGGACTAAGCCTTAAGTGGTTAGAGTTGAAGTTAAGCTAATAGTTGTAGAATCATTGGAGTTAAACTAATAGTGTATCTAATAGTTAAGCTAATAGTCATCTAATATAATTGGGATTAGAGTTGAAGTTCAGCTAATCGTTGTATCTAATAATCGATGGACTTAAGCTCGTAGTTGTATCTAAAAATCAAACAGTTGATGATTAATTTTAATTTTTACAACTATCACTAAGTGTACTTATCACATGTTAATTAAGCTTTTTTTTCTTTCTTTTTGGAATTATCAATTATTAATTTTGAATGACAACCATAGAATCAATCTAGAGAGTACACTTGTCTCATTCTCATTTAATCTTGGACGACGCCCTTTCAACAGAAGGCAATGAAGTACATTCTTAATCGGGAATATATATAAAATAAATAAATCGCTCTTTTCAAGAATGAAGAGTGCCCCTTATAAAGAACGATATTAATTGGGGTATGCTTCCTTCAACAATAGATGGCGTCCTTTATAATAAAAGTATATTGCTCCAAGGTTATTAATATTGCTCCTTTTCTTTTCCTTATCTTTCATTCAATACTTAAAAGATCATTTTAATCTCACAAAAATAACCCCACATTCGTAAATAATAATATATTTTAACTATAAAAAATAGGCTAATCATAATAAGAATTTGCAATGTATAATAAGAGTTGTGCAATAATAGACATATGCTATTAATAACAAGAGCCACGTGGTGGCAATGTTCCCGACATTGCCACTAACTTTATAACTAGTTATGACGAAAAAAAAATTGCAATTGAAAAACTGGTTGAAGTAGTCACGTGGTGGCAATGTTCCCGACATTGCCACTAACTTTGTAACTAGTTATGACGAAAAAAAATTTGCAATTGAAAAACTGGTTGAAGCAGTCATAAAGCCACTTGGTGGCAATGTTCCGAGCATTGCCACTAACTTTGTAACTAGTTATGACCAAAAAAAAATTGTAATTGAAAAACTGGTTGAAGCAGTCGTAAAAGTTAAATAATAATAATTTAAAAGTTAAAATTTGGACCATCAAAGCTTCATGAGATAACTTCGATTTGTGTGACAACTAGATAAACAAACACTACTTGTATTAGTATTTTTAATAGAAGAATTAACTTCAATTTGAATCATCATTTAACATCGTATCTATGTTTGTTTTTTCTTAAATTGAAATAAAAAAAGAGGTTATTAACAAGCATATTAGCATAACCTTTTTTTTCAAAGAAATTAGATATGAGCATATATATGAATCTTCAAAACGGTAAAATGCATGGTAACTTTCCTCGACAATTTGACAATCTCCACATGAAATTTCAAGAATGTATAGGCTTTTCACAATACAAAAAAATTGACTCTTTTGCATTATTTTAATATTTCATTTACTTCATTCTTATCCATAATTTACATCACTAATTTAAACAAAAGGCTTCATTCCTATCCATAATTTACATGACTAATTTAAACAAAAAGCCACAAGATGGAAATGTCATTGGCATTCCCACTTGGGCTCGGCTAAGCTAATGTATGTTGTAAATTGTAACTAGTTAATGGTTTAAGACAATGGAAGAGTTAATGGTTTAAGACAATGGAAGCGGAAATATAAAATTAAGACTTTAGCTTGAGCTTAAACTTAACTGAAAGAGATATCAAACAACTATATCAAATATTTTTTCCAAAGCACATTGAGGAACATTAGATTTACTTGTTTGGAATTGTGATAAACAATGTGAATTTGAAGTGGTTGAAAATGATAAAAGTGAAACATCAAAAGAGACATTTGCATAACCCCGATAGGACCAACACGAGGCCGACAAATGTGTGCATGGACACCATGTGTTGTCTTCTGGTATTGTTTGCTTTCCATCCTAGTGCAGGTGGCCATTTCTTTCTCTCAAGCTAACCATTTGGAGAACCAAGAATTCTTGTCTAACTTCACGTTCAAACTCTCCTAAGCTCTATCAATTCTTTAATACCAAGGTATCGCTTGGACTTATACTAAGTGTGATGCTTGCCCATGGATGAGCTGGCTTCCCAATAATGTGGAGAGTTGAGCTTACTTAGAAGGGTGAATTATCATTAATACAATTGCTAAGTTAAATGTCAACTTTAGATAACAATATCAAATGCAACTAAAGGATAGTCACCTCAATCCACTTGAACTTGTCTTTGTAGCTTTAATCTCTCAAAATGGATCTACTATAGTGTCTCTCCGAAGATCTATCCGCAGCCATGAGTATGTCCAGTAGGTTCAACAAGGGCATCCCTATAGTCTCTAAATTTTAACAAAGCTAGCAAAAATTTCAGCAATGTTTTTCAATCACTTACATCTTAATATTCACAGACTCTCACCATCTCTATAGTCTCAACTTTGTTTGAGTAGAGTTTTTACTAATAGTAAACAACATCTTAGTTGAGTTTGATTAGGTAAAATCAAAACAGAAATAACAATAGAAAATATAGATAAACCTCTCAAACCTCTGGAATGTAATTAACCTAAATGCACATGAAAGTATTAAATGGCATTAAACTCTAACCAGCAAGCTACATAAATCTTGGTATATGTCCTCAAACACTACCCGCTTCTATTGGCATTAATGGGGACCATGCATAAATCTTAGTATATGTCCTAGAACATAACCCGCTTCTATTGGCATTAATCGGGACCATTAATAAATGGATAAATGAATGAGCTACCTGGCCAAATGTTCAGTTTTGATTACTCTTAATCAACTATTTAAAGCAAATAAATTGTTCACAAAAAAAGACCACACAAAGAAAGAATTACGTGAGCCATAAATGAAAGAGAGTCAGAAAAAAAAATTCCCATACCTACTAAGAGCTCTGGCATTTCCGCCGATGTCCTTCTTGTGTTTTCTATTAAATTTTTGCACGAAGTGATTCACCATCCTATTATCAAAATCCTCACCTCCCAAGTGGGTATCTCCAGCAGTGGCTTTCACCTTGAAGATTCTCTCTTTAATCGTCAGAATCGAAACATCAAACGTCCCTCCTCCCAAATCAAATATCAGCACATTCTTTTCTTTAGTAGAAGTCTTTATCAAGCCCATAAGCAATGGCAGCAGCAGTGGGCTCATTGATAATCCTCAACACATTCACCCCAGCAATGAGACCGGCATCCTTAGTGGCATGTCTCTACAAGTCATTGAAATAGGCAGGAATAGTAACCACAACATTCTTCAGAGTCTGTCCAAGAAAGTCCTCGGCAATCTCCTTCATCTTGGTGAGCACCATGGAGGAAATCTCCTTGGGTGAAAATTGCGTCTTGTCGCCCTTGTATGATACTTCGATCATGGGCTTATCGCCGAGGCGGATAAGACCCTGAAAGGCTAGAGCTTTATGTCACTCCGCACAGAGGCATCGATGAAGCGCCTATCGATCAATCTCTTGGCATCAAAGAACGTGTTCTGGGGATTCATGGCCACCTGATTCTTTGCGGCGTCCCCAATAAGGCGCTATGTATCGGTAAAAGTAACATATGAAGGAGTCGTTTTGTTTCCTTGGTCATTGTGAATTATTTCTACTCTGCTGCCAAACAAACGCCCACACAACTGTAGGTAGTTCCCATATCGATACTTTCTATAACATGGAATAGTTGAAAAGGTAAAACTGTAACTCCAGAAGATTTAATGTTAATTTACACCACTCTTATAAATCTTCATCACTTGTTCAATCTAATGTGGTCGGTCCGGGTAACCCAGATTCGGATTAAAGGACAGAATAATTATCAAACGGTAAAATACTGGGCACCAAATACTCTTGGACACCATTAAAATCAAAATAATGTGCATCAAATAATCTTGCACGCGATTAAACAGTAGAATATTGTGCATCAAATGATCTTGGGCGCGATTAAAATCAAAATAACATGTGGTATAAAATATTATTTTTGGTTGAAAGGCCATGGAATGCCCTGTATGTCAAGGATATACCAGATTTTTGCACTCAAGAATTATGTTTAAATGTTGTGAATGTGACGCAATGACGATTGTGGGATACGATATGATCCCACACAGTTCCGCACAAGAGCCTAAATCTTGAGTAACAACTGGAGCAAACCGTCAAATCTGAATTACAATTTTAAGCTCTCACGGGGATGCAGTCCAAAAGTAAAGAGAGTATGGACACAACTTATAAATAAAATCATCGGGCGTTGATGAATGCATACTACCTATACTTCATATTAACTCATGATTCCGACCAGTGAATTTTCCTATTGATCTGGTGATATTGGTAGAATCGATTTGGCCAATATAACCATGGTGGCCAGGTAAGTTAATCGAGAAGCTATTTTGCATCGAAATCAAATGATATTGGACGCAAAAACGTGGTTCAAAATCGAAATCAAATGAACTTGAACGCCATCCTGGTTGAGTAAAAACCTTATACCCTATCTGTGTTATACAAAATCAAGGTTTTGGGAGAACATAAAATCTTTACAAGTGGCAAATACAGAAATCGCTCAACAATACATCGTCTGCCAGGTAAACTGGGAACACTCGCTCCTAGGGAATTCAAACCACGCTCATCTTAATTCTATATCCTATACAAGAAAGAGAAACCTTAATTTAGAATAGATTAATGGATAGAGACAGTGTTAGAAATTCTACTAGGGAATTCAAACCACGCTCTCCTTTATTCTATATCCTATACAAGAAAGACAAGCCTTAATTTAGAATAGATTAATGGATAGAGGCAGTGTTAGAAATTTGACAAATAATAGTCGTTATTTCGAAAGTTTTTTTTTGTTTTTGCCATTATTAATATTTATATCCCAGGCCCATATATGAGTTTATATATATATCCCAAGTTTATATCTGTTTTATTAATATTTATATCCTACGCCGATATATGGATTTGTATATATCCCAAGTTCATATATCTGTTTTATTAATATTTATATCCCTAGCGCCCATATGGGTTTATATATATGGGTTTATATATATCCCAAGTTCATATATATGTTTGTTATTTTGGAAGGTTTCTTTTTTTACAAGCCCATATATCTGTTGTTCATAGATACATTATAATCTATATTTAAAGGTTTCTCTTTCTTTATCATTATAATATGTATGCTTAGTTTAAAGGTCAAATGAAAATCAATATTAAAAATTTCTTCGCATAAAAGGTCAAATTTTAACTCTAATTAAATCAATAATATTTCAACTCTAATTAAATCAATAATTAACAATTTCTCATTAATACATGTATGTACATAATACATACATGTAAGCAAATTATCAAATGCAATTCTCATCTTAATTTAGCAAACCCTATTAAAAATTTTCACCCTCCGATGTAATAGAATATTTATTTAAAACATAATACATACAAGCAAATTATCAAATTTAATCCTCGTGTTAATTTAACATACCCTATTAAGAATATTCACGGACGCTCTTCAGCAATAGAATATTACTTTGTGATTATAAGAATATGCACGCTCTTAAGCAATACAATATTACATTGTGATTATATCATTACCACATAACACATTTTTCTTTTTTTTAATTTGTATTTTTGTAATTAAAAGCATGTACTTCCATCCAACCAAAATACAAATCTAGTTTGTACGTGTTAATTTGTATTGTGAATAATGCAAACTGGAGAGAGTGGCATTCAGAGCATCTTCAATGAAAGAGATATAAAAAGGAGAAAAAGCAATTGAAAAAGCAGTAAGAAGTTTACAGGTCCATCAACTCGAAAGATAAAAATTTTGGTAATGGATTGGGAGAGAAATAACTCCCAACTCATAAAAGGTGTTATCATGGTGAAAAAAAAAATACGCTATAACACGAGTTAATTAATCACCATCCTCGTATACATCTACGAAATAAAAAAAACCGAAATCCAGGAGATGGTACATCAGTTCGTACATTGTGAACCGATTTATGTGATGAGAAAATTTTGCCATTTGGAATCAATTCGGAAAAGCAAAAATTTATCTTCCCCACCACGAATAGATTTTATTTAGATTTGGATGAGCTTGCACACATCTTTTTGCACATTTTGAATACCAACAAGAAATTGTGACCATAAGTTACTCCGGATTGTTTGCAGTCAATCCAAGCCTTGGTTGATGGTAATTTTAAAAATAAACAAACTTTCCTGTATTGAATCTGGTAGAATATTTATGATGTGTCGGTGTGGTAAACTGCATTTGCCAACTCGAGAGATCTGGTAACATCTTTTTAAACAAAAAAACTCCTTTTTTAAGGGAGATTTTCCAGTTATCTCAAGAATAGCGCCTTCTCTCATCACAGAAATGATAGATCTTTTAAAAACTCAATATATATTCCCCTTCAATGGCTGATAACTTCCTTCACTTGTGGATTATCAAATTAATGAACGTGAGATTTGGTATAGTATTGTCTTCGTCTCAATGACACGTCCTCAATGGCGTTGGCATGCAGCAGAATTATTTATTAATATGTGTGGGCAACGTCATGAACCAAATTCATAGAATCCACATTTACTTTTTCTGCCTCATACGTGCCAATATAACCTCAAAAATTTCAACTTCTTGATATTCGAGCATAACTAAGTGAGGTTGTAAAATATATATAATAATATAACATGTCGATACTAGATTATTATATGATTGAAGTAGAAAAGAATGTGATATAACTATATTTCAATTTGATAAATGGATAATCAAAACTCAAAATCTCCTCAAAATGCCAGAAATATCAACACAATTACCTTGATCTGACAAGCCACCATCCAAGTGGAAAAATGGACCACGAACAAGTGGAGAAGTACACAATTACCTTGATCTAACAAGCCACCATCCAAGTGGAAAAATGGACCACGAACAAGTGGAGAAGTACTGCTCCATTCTTAGTGCTATTAAATGGCATTAACTTAAGCCATTAAACCCTGACTAGCTAGTTGCACACATCTTGGTGAAGGCCTGGGAACAATGTGTTGGATTCCAATGATATTAATGGAAACCATTGAATGGATGAGCCATGTGTCACCTTATGTCCTACAAGAAAGAGGCATATCGAGAATAAACCTTACCGAATACACAATTCCCATTACTACTGCTTACGCCATCACGCTGCTGGGTCTTGGGGTACAAAAAACAAAGCAAACGTCACCTGCAAAAGACCAATAGAAATTAAGTTAAATCAATATTTAAATAATTCAAAAAATAAAATTTAATCAAACTATATTAAAAACATTTGAAAACTAAAAAATTTAAATATGCCTATCGAATTAATTGACCTAACCGATTCATATATATTCCCTGTCGGGAACATAATAATAATACCTTGACTTGCGCCCCTAAGCGAATAATAATTCAATCGTCTTCCCATGTGAATGATGCATTGTTTTACAATGCTCAAAGGTTAAAATCACATTCATACGTATTGCTTTTATGCTAACTCGCTTTCTTTTCAACACAGGAAGGTGCCACGATGACACCCCATCATCATTCAAGGATTTACTAGCCCCTAACCTCTCTCCTTAGTGGATATCGTTGCTCCTTCCATTTTGTTTCCTTGCACATCCAGCACTAGGTTTGTTTTATTATTTTCGACATGTATAATTTACATACTATTCAAGACATTCCCATGTCTTGTTGGTGCATGGTTCTGCATATAACCAAAATATTGTTCAATGCCACAACATCCATTGGTGAGGCCTTGTCTTTAATATTCAAGTCATGAACTATTACATAGCACATCTACGTATAATTTAATTACAAAATAGGGGGTTAAAAGTGAGGATTATTACATTTCTCTCCCCCTTGGACAAACAATGTCCTCAATGTTCCCAGTTTTTTGCAACTTTGGAAATTTGTCTTTCAACTGCTTACACACTACAGCAATTCATTTCTTTATTTTTCCGTTGCATCGGCTAGTATTTTTGGGATAGGCGCATGTCTCGCATATCCTTGATATATGTCTTCAAGGATTTTGAATCTAGTATTACATGTTTCTTTCAACAAACAACAAAGGAAATTTCCAAACCGTAAAGAAACATATACTTATATGTGATCATTTAAAATCAAAAGAAAAGGCATAGTAAACTTATGTGTTTTTAATGCACTACTTATATCTAGGATTGTAATGCCCCACATTTGGCATTATGTCACTAGAACTACATTAACATTTGTCCTAATGTTTATTTTGCTTACCTTCTATTTAGACAAGCCAAACTAAAGAGATACTTCATATGTGGAAATATGAACATGTGTTTATATATGTAAATTGTGGGATATTAATTTATGGTTATATGTTGTGATGATGATAAATATGTGAGTTCATTAAACATGCAAAGTAAGAAGTGCAAACTTGGTATATGGATACCGACTCAAAACTATGTTGTATATGTATAATAGAAGTGAGGCATGGTATATATAGACATGTTGTTCAAGGTATGAAATTTGTTTATATCTTCATGAATATGAGTTAATCTTGAATCAACCTACAGGGTGATGATGTATGTATAGCCAACTGATTGTAGTGATGAGGTGAATTGGATGTTGTAGACATCATGAAAGTAATGTGTATTGTATAGTTTCTTATAATTTCAAATGTCGTTATGATCAGTGGGTAAGTGTAGTTTTGACAGCATGCCCATAATGGTTATTCAATGACATGACTATAAGAAGAATAATTGAGTAGTATGGCTCAGTATAGGGTGGTGTCCCTATTTATATCAGGAGGAGTGGAGGAATTTCCCACCATGTATCCTCTAAACCCTAGAACGTGGGAGGGTTGTGCAGAGACATGCTCCCCAAGTTGTGTGATGATGACTGCCAATTTCATGTTGGGGAGGCTTGGATGATATAATCAAAACTTCATATTTCACTTACGGGTTCTATCTAGGGTTAGGAAAATCTAGTTGATGCTCCAGCATACTCCAACAAAGGAAAGGAGAGGATGTGAAATATGGAAGTAGGTTTGTGAGGAAGGATGGTTTGATGTAATTTAGAAGGGATGTTGTGAGTTAATTATTTAAAATATTGGTTATTTTAATTTGTGAGCTAGAAGTATTTCTTTAATCATGTGAAATTATCATGGTATGTTGTGGGTGAGTGCAAGAAGATGATGGACCTTTTTGGCGCGTTAGATGCAATAGAAACCTGAAAAATCAGGCATCCCTCAACTTACTTGGATTTTTTGAG
>LPNX010321926.1:109829-121658 GCA_001517045.1 Pseudotsuga menziesii
TGTCTATACAAATCGCACGCGCGTTTTGGCTATACAAATCGCGCGTGCGTTTTGGAGTAATATAACGCGTACGCGATTTTTCTTCCTATCCTACATGTTCCATGACATGTCAGGCTCGGGTTGAACCATACCAAGTGCTATGTCAGGCTCGGGTTGATGTATTTTTTGGTAACATGATGTTGTTTTTGAAAACTAGGATTGCATCTTAAAGGTCCATCATCTTCTTGCACTCACCCTTGTACATTTTGTATTTCATTACTATGAACTAGTCAATGAGATTGTTAGATGTTGTTTGGCATGCTTTGATCTCATAATACATAAAATATGTATTGTAGGATGTGATTTCTTATCATTGGTACATGCACAATATATGTATGCACTATCTATACATACATGCGTGTTGGCAGGCAGATCAAGTGCGCAAGGTACAACAAAGGAGATGTCGACAAGTGTCAAGATGGATTGCGCAAAAGAAAGTTGTCGACAAGTGTGGTTGGCTCGGTCGCAAGTAGTTAGAAAATAGACTTATGTGGACCTTTTTGTAAATGCGCAAGATTATAAATAAGATTAGGAATGTAGTCGATAGTATCTTTTATCTTGGCATCTTGTATCTTTTGATGGATAAACTGAGATCGTAGAATTAGATCGAGAGTTGTATCCTTTTGTCTTTTGAGATCTATTTTGTAATCTGCGGATGAATGGGCTTGGGTTGAGGCTTTCCCTAGAGGAGATGAGGGGAGTTGTTCCATCCCTAGAGGTTGCTCCTCTTGTCTATACAGTAGCAATATATAACAATAGAATTCAACTCCCTTCATTATGATAAACTCTCTTTTCAACAACAAAAAAAAATACAAAAATGGGAGATTCCCCCCTTAGCAACGAGCACATTTTTTCCTCTCCTTAACAAAGAGGTGTATATCATAAAGAAAGGAATGGGGATTCGGTTCCTTTAACGATTGAAACCCTAACCATCCCCTTACACATAAATTATTTATAAGATAATATATATATATATATATATATATTCCAAAAGGAAAACATTTGCCAATCTAAATAAAGAATAGCCATAAACTGTTCCTGAGGAACTTTAATTATAGAAGAACCAAATTCTTCTCTCCATTGTACATTCATTATAAGTTCCAAAATTACAAAATTACAAAAAACCACCCTGTTTAACAACAGACTGTGCATAATCATTCATTCCGCTCTTCGGCCTTTATACATCTTATGTTACAAATTCAATTTTAATTCCTTGAAGATACCTTTGTTTCCAGCTTTCCTAGATCCAGTACAAGTGCTAGCTTGGATAGTCTATCAGCTTTCGAGTTCAACTCTCTGTAAATGTGAGATATTCTAAAGCTTGTGAATGATTCCAACAGTCTTCTTATAGCATTCAGTAGCTGTTGCAAGTGTCGTGCATTGATTTGGATCTTCCTATTAACGAAGTATACCACCATCTTGGATCTTATGGTGACCTGGGAGATAAAGCACTCCTCCTGAACCTCCCAATGGAGGGTTTCCTTGGCTTGCTCCATCAAAAAAATCCCATGGAATTCTTTTGTTAATTTCTGGAGGAACCAGTACTTTGACTTTTGGCATTTTTTTTTGTGATATGTATTCTCTACCCCACTGTATCACAAGAGCTGAAGTTACTTGCGGAGGAATTAGTTTATTATTGAAAATAATAGTGTTTCTAGCCCACCATATTCCATAAGAGAAAAGGGATGGGTAAGCACTGTAAATACGTACTGAGTTTTCTGTCCACCAAGCTTTAGCTTTTTGTTCTAGAGAAATCCCGGTTGTTCTTTGAAATTTTAATTCTCTACAAGCTATCTTCCACACTATGTCTGCATAAGAACAGAGGTTAAACAAATGAGAAACATTTTCCTCGTTTGAATAATAGAGTGCACAACGATTTGGTCCATTCCAACCTCTTTTCTGTAAATCATCCCATGTTAGAAGCTTGTTATTGAAGGTCAACCATAAGGTGATTTTTGCTTTTAAGGGGCCTTCGAAATTCCATAATTGCTTCCACCAAGTCTCCTTCTCTCCCTGATGCTTCTCCCATGCCCAAGTCTTGTAACCAAGTTTAGCCGTGAAATCCCCATTGACAGCTAGCTTGTCTATCCTCTCCTCTTCTAAATGGATAAAATTTTATTTGAGCAGTGAAACATATTCCTCCCATTCCTCCTTCATTCCTTCCTCAAGGCCTAAGTCCTCTGAACTCATCCAATGGGTATCCCTTTGTGAATACATTGAACAAGCTTGGTTTAAGGTGAGGATCCCAGAACTTCTTAATTTTGAGACTAGGCCTTCTAAGAGTTTAAATCTTTCCCCTGCTCCTGACCAAGGATATTCTCCAAGGGCCTATCTCTCTTCCATTCCCCACCAACTAGGCTAGCCAATTCCCTACTTGGGGGAAGGCTAAAACCATAGCTTTCCATCCTATATACCTGTTTTTGAAGGTTTTGTCTCTCTTCCTTATCCATTCTAGAATGGACCCATTTGGGCAGTATTTGGATGATAATACCTTACCCCATAGGGAGTCTAGATTCTTTATTAGGCGCCATAAAGTTTTGGCAACCTGAGATTGGCAAAACAGAAAGGGATCTTCTTAATCCCCCAACCCCCTAATTCTTTTGGGCTAGCAATCAATTTCCATTTTGCTAGGGGGACTCCTTTCATATGTCTCTTAGCAAACTATAAGAAGGAGAAGATTTTTTTCTAAGTTTCTGTAAGCTGCCCTTCGTGATATAAGCAATTGTGGCCCAATACACCAGAATACTCTAAAGGACTGCTTTGAGCAGTACCAGCCTTCCTCCCCTTGATAAGAATTTGTAAGTCCAGCATCTAATTCTGCCCTTAATTTTTTTATACGGCTACATCCAATCTTTGAAAGAGTAAGCATTGGGTTTGAGTACAAACCCTAGATATTTAAAACCTTCATCCATGGGTTTTAAAATGTATGGGGATTCAGCCCTAATCCTCTCTTTAATAACTTTTGGTAAACCATTTTCTAAGAAAGTGGACTTTTCCACATTGATGTGCATACCTCTGGCTTTCTTGTACAAATACAGGATCTTCTTTGCTTCCTTAAAGTTCCCCAAAAAATTTTATATATATATGATTTTCCATTCAACTAAATAAAATCAACATTCTTCTCACGCTCAATTCTAAATATACTTTGATTTCTTGGTGAGTGATAATAATGTGATTTGTTTTAAGCTCGAAGGCTATTAATATTGCTCCTTTTATTTTCACCTTTCATTCAATAATTAACATTATTTTAATCTCATAAAAATAACCCCATATTGGTAAATAATAATATATTTTAATATTATTTAATATATTTTAATTACATAAAATAGGCTAATCATAATAAGAATTTGCAATGTATAATAAGAGTTGTGCAATAATATACATGTGCTATAATAATAATCTCTTGACTTGCGCTCCTAAGCATATAATAATTCAACCGTCTTCCTATGCGAATGGTGCATCGTTTTACAATGCTCAAAGGTTAAAATCGCATTCATACGTATTGATTTTATGCTAAATAGAAAGTAATGACAACTCGCTTTCTTTTCAACACGGGAAGGTATCATAATGACACCCCATTGTGGAATTGCTTGATCATTGTTGTGACCATTGGCTATGTTGAGTGGCAATCACTAAGAGTGCTTTGTTCAAACAATACATCAAGGTAACAAAAATTGTCATCATTCAAGGATTCAGTAGCCTCTAACCTCTCTCCTCTTAGTGGATATTTTATTTGCTCCTTCCATTTCATTTCCTTGCACATCCAACACTAGGTTTGTTTTATTATTTTCAGCATTTATAATTTACATAGTATTCAGGACATCTCCATGTCTTGTTAGACCATAGTTCTTATATATAACCAAAATATTATACAATACCCCAACGTCCATTGGTAAGGCCTTGTCTTTAATCTTCAAACCATGAACTATTACATAATACATATAAGTATAATTTAATTACAAACTAGGGGGTTAAAGCGACGGTTATTCCATTTATCTCCCCCTTAGAGAAACATTTTCCTCAATGTTCCCATTTTTTTCCAACTTCAAAAACTTGTCTTTCAACTGCTTACACACTGCAGCAATTCCTTTCTTTATTTTCAGTTGCATCGGCTAGGATTTTTGGGATAGACACATGTATGGCATATCCTTGAGATGTCTTCAAGGATTTTGCATCCAGCATTACATGTTTCTTTTAACAAACAACAAAGGAATTTTCCAAACCGTAAAGAAACATATACTTATATGTGATCATTTAAAATCAAAAGAAAAGGAAGAGTAAAATATAAGTGTTTTTAATGCATGACTTATCTCTAGGATTGTAATACCCCACATCTGACATTGAGTCACTAGAACTACATTATCATTTTTCCTAATGTTTATTTTGCTTACCTTCTATTTAGACGAGCCAAACTAAAGAAACACTTGATATGTGGAAATATGGACATGTGTTCATGTAAATTGTGGGATATTAATTTATGGTTATATGTTGTGATTATTATAAATATGTGAGTTCATTAAACATGCAAAGTAAGAAGTGGAAACTTGGTACATGGATACTGACTCAAAACTATGTTGTAAATGTATAATAAATGTGAGGTAGGGTATATATAGACATATTGTTCAAGGTATGAAATTTGCTTATATCTACATGAATATGAGTTAATATTGAATCAACCTACCGGGTGATGATCTATGTAAAGACAAATGATTGTAGTGATGAGGTGAATTGGATGTTGTAGACATCATGAAAGTAATGTGTATTGTATAGTTTCTTATGATTGCAAATGTTTCTATGATCTGTAGGTGAGTGTTGTTTTGACAGCATACATAGCATGCCCATAATGGTTGTTCGATGACGTGACTATAAGAAAAATAATTGAATAGGATGGCTCTGTATAGGGTGGTGGCCTTATTTATATCAGGAGGGGTGGAAAAATTTCCCACCATGTATCCTCTAAACCCTATAACGTGGGAGGGTTGTGCAGAGACATCCTCCCCAAGTTATGTGATGATGACTGCTAGTTTCTTGTTGGGAAGGCTTGGCTGATATAATCAGCACTTCATACTTCACTTACGGTTTATATCTAGGGTTAGGAAAATATAGTTGATGCTCCAGCATATTCCAACAAAGGAAAGGATAGGATGTGGAAGATGGAAGTAGTTTTTTGAGGAAGGATGTTGTGAGTTAATTATTTAACATACTGGTTATTTTAATTTGTGTGCTAGAATTCTTTCTTTAATCATGTGAAATTATCATGGTATGTTGTACAACTTGTATTGCATTACTATGAACTAGTCAATGAGATTGTTAAATGTTGTGATTATTAATTGTTGTTTGGCATTCTTTGATCTCATAATACATAAACTATGCATTACATGATGTGATTTCTTATCATTAGTACATGCACAATATATGTATGCACTAGCTACGCATACATGTGTTGCACATGTACAACAGTACAATTGCTAAAAATATTTGTTATAAATTGGACTATTAATTAGTTTGTTGGTGTTTAATGATTATGGAATTGATTTTTTCATACACATAAATATCAAGTAGCATTAAATACCATTATTGACTTTGATTATTAGTTGAAATGATGAATTAAATGGGTATGGTGGGTTGCCATTATTTTGGGGGAAATTGTCAAACCTTTCTTAATAACTAAGCTTGAGAAAAGAGACTTTGCATTCTATTTTATTTAATTTATTTATTAATATGTTGTAATTGTTGTTTTCCCAAATGGATGGTTGATGGCTCATAAATGAGGGTCGCTGAGAAAAATTGGCAAAAGTGTATGAAAATTTGATAAATAGGGAGCTCTCTGAAGAGGAGTTAGGGGGCGCTTTTTATTTTGGAGTTGTGTAGATGTTGAGTTTTTGAGAGGTGGAAGAATTAATGGAGGAATTCTTGGAAGAGATATTTTCATGGACCAAATTATTAGAGATAGTGTGCATTATTGTTCTTAAAGTCACAGGAATTGAGGGCCAAAAAACCGGAACAATTTCTTGGAGCTAGGAATCCATTGAGCCTCCTAGTTGGTAGGGAGGTATAATTCATTTCTTGGCATCAAAGGAACCATCCTTCCCTCTTAAGATTAATGTAGCAATTTGCTTTCATTGGATGACTATACATTACCCTTTTGTCTTTAACTAGTAGTAGCAATTTATTATAATCAACTTTACCCTTAAATATTTAACTTGATATACTCAATTTCCAATTTCAACAAGTTAGCTCATACATTTCTATAAAAATAGCCACCAGACTTCATAGCATATCATTGCATTTAACTTGTTTTTGGATTAGTCTTACACAGCTACCATCATAAAATATGCACATACTCTTACACGGCTAACATCATAAAATATGCACATACTCTTGAAGCTTTAACTTGATATACTCAGTATCCAATTTCAACAAGTTAGCTGATACAGTTTTAGGAAAATAGCCCCCGGGCTTCATAGCCTATCGTTACATTTAACTTTTTTTGGATTAGTATTACATTGCTAACATCATAAAATATACACATACCATAAGCACAAATTATTATTATTTATTTTTATGGCATATTGATTTTTATTGCTTCAATCAATTTACTTGTCACCTAGAAAGCATATCCAATTTGCTAATATATACAATGTTTTTTAATAGCAATACATATGCTAATCATTTCGATGCTCATATCCAATTTGCTAATATATACAATTTTATTTAATACTTTAGAAGCAATACATATGTTAATCATTTCAATGCTCTTTTAATACTTTAGAAGCAATACATATGTTAATCATTTCTGGAAACATACATTCAACATACACGTGTCATCTACATTACCTTTCTTAAGGCATAATGTATTTAATGGTCGTTTTAACAATGAGTAAACACATGATCAAAGGTTTTGTAATGACTTAGTCTTCCTTCATTAGCATTACTAGCCTTACTAGCTAGCATTCTTTTATATCTCTGTTATTGGATGCAAAACCATTCGCTCCTGCTATCTCTTCTTCTAGCACATAATAGAGATGCAATCATATATTTAATAAATTTAAAATTACTATATTTGTATTCTTTTAAATACCATGAGTTGATTATGAAACATCACAAGATTTTACATGTTCAAACATATCTGTGTGTGCATTCCATAACAGTCTATCATCATTAAACACATCGTATTTATAACATGAATGCATTCATTCATTTGTTACTACATAAAGATTTCATAACGATATCCATGCTTAATCATGTCAATATCAAAGATGTTCCATTTAGCTAAGAGTTAGCCTTGTCTCAACATGTTATCATTTAATGTCGCAAAACATTAGGAATGATAATCAAAATTTTAAGCGTCATCCTATAACCATTCTTATAAAAAAATTATTGTAAAATAATTCAAGGTAAAGAAAAAGAGAACCACTTGGATCACCACTTCATTAATTAGATCATATAAAGACCCGATGTTGTAGCTCTGCTCTGATACCATTTTGTTACTCTCGATGACAATTTTGGAAAAATTGGGCAATTTTCTTTCTTTAAAATTCTAATCCCAACTCATATTATTAACATTGCCACCTTAACTCCTATAAGTAACCTTGCTACCTTCAAAAAGTACAATGATTAGAGCAGAGAAAGATCACGGGGCTTAGTCTGTCATGCTTGCTCTTCTGACCTGGGCTGGAAGTGGGAGCAAGTCTCTGAATTGTACATAATATACTTTTGTAATTTGGTAATAGAAGACAATTGAGATAAAAGTTTTGTTATTGATTGTACTTCCAGTGGTTATCTAGTCGGTTCATTTGCTTGAGGGTATTTTTCTGTAAAGGAAAGAATTTATCTAGATATCAAGTTAGAGTTACGGGAACGACATGTATCATGGTTTATGGACATCAATATATAACTATCGTAACACATTTAACAACACTTCTGCAAGAGTAGTTCTGGTAGAAAATTCTACCTTAGATATTATGAGAGTGCTTACTTTGCTCCAGCTTTTAGTTGCAGCTGTTTTATTTCAACACCAGAGCTACTCTTCTCTAATTGATATGCTAGGTGCCAATGAACTATCCCATTAATGTAACAATTTTGACCTGCCCCACTGCCACTGACCATAAGAACTTTAAGTCTCTTGGCTAAAGGATTTAAGCTATCTGCAACTGAATGGACAACAATTTTTTTCTACTAAAAAATGATAACTATTCAGTATTTAGAGATGCCTTTCAAGGAAATTGTCGTATAAACACATTTAGGAAGTGTCATTCGTTCTTTACGCTCGGTGCTATCCATTTATGGAAAATTTTGCAGAGTTGTTTATACAAAACATTTTCGACATGGATACAAAAGTGACATGTTTGAATGAGTTTTCTTCATATTTGACTTTGTGCAAGGATTTTAAATTTGGCACACTCTGGTGACCTGATGTTGTGAGATTTTTCGCTTTAATAGGGGGTACGTGTGAAGGTAGAGATCGGTGATCCAACAACCTCTGCAGACCTGTCTGATGCACATGCAATCAGCCATTTATTTCCGTCAAGATATGGGAAACCGTTGATACATCTTTCACATGTTTGTGGGAAGACGGATATTCAAGAGTATCCCACAATCAAGTAAATATCTCTCTTACTTTTTTATTATACATAAGACTAAATTTTTTCAGAAAAATGAGAAACTAGATATGTATAGTGCGCTACTCAAAACCCTTGATATCTGAGTACGTATTTTTTTGCAGTTTTGTAAATTCTTCTTTAACAATTTTTCGAAATGCAGAAAACAACATCCAGGAATTTGATACATTTAAAATAAGCAGGGACGTGAGAGCGTTAACGAGGAACCTCATAGGGAAAGTATTACCCAGGAAATGAGGACTTTTCATATGACTTCGCCTTAAGTTTCCATATGTGAAGAAACATTTCAACGCCAGCAAAATCTTTATTGTGAAGGGCGTCTGCTACTTGTCTTTAATGCATTTCTCATACCAAGAAGATATAACTTTACCTTTCTTAAGAAGATCTTCTTGATTCTTACTCTCCCACAAGATCAATGTTGTACCTTTCAGTTTAGGAGTAGCCAGCTATACTTTTGTTTCTTTTTCCACAATCTCTTGAACCATGCAATATATTTAAATTTGCTTGATCCAATCATTCAATTCTTTGCATTAAGCTCGCAATCATACATTGGCAATTCAAATTTCACATCTAATTAGAAATAGTTTTCTATGGTTGTTTCTTATGTGGAATGGAAGAGGAATTAACGGAGAGGACATAGAAGGAGGAGTGACCCGTGGATGTGTGATGTGGGTGTATATGTGTATGAGAGAGAGGGTTGGGAAATAGATGTGGGGTGGGGGCTAAGTGTAGTTGGATGAGTTGGGGAGCAAGAAAGAGTGGAGAGAGAGGCTTTAGTTGTTAGGAGTGAGAGAGAGGTGCTAGGGGGAGGTGTGTGTGAGAGAGAGAGGAAGAGAGAGAGGGGGGGGGAAGGGAGGTTTAGGGCGGTGGGGTGTTAGGAAGAGAGAGGAGGGGGGATTAGTATGAGTTAGGGGGAAAAGGGGAGTCAGGGAGGAGACATAAAATGATAAAAGTATTGATATAATTGAAAAAACAAGCACTCATTCTAGTATTTTAAAACATGCTCCCGCATTTCTTAACTAAAACGTTCCCTTGTTTTTGTTAGCTAAAACGCTCTCCCATTTTTCTTATATAAAACACACTTCCGTTTTTCTTTACTACATCACTCTCACATTTTGTTTAAATTCAAGAATCTATTCCCTCCAAATGATAAGGCCGAGCCTCCACCCATGCTTTCATGGAATTCTTATGCCTATGTGTCTGCTTCATACTTTGCTTCAGATTCAACATGCCTATACCTTGGGGTATGATAAACCATAGCTAATTCAACATTATATCAAAATTTTCAATATGCTCTTGTTTAGCGGTTCATCTGATTATGCTGCACACCTCCATTTTTTATGAGATTTTAGAAACATATATGGTTTTTTTTGCAGATTCTAAATATGTAAATTTTAACAAGAATACATATTTTTTTCTATTTTTTTCTTATTTATCTTCTGTCATCACTCTTCAACTCAAAAAACACACTATTAGTGTTTCGTCCATATCTCTTTCGTTTCTCAACCATTTAAAAAAAATTTGTATGGTGCACTAAATAACACCAACCTCTACATGCTATAAAAAACCCATTTCCAAATAATTGCATTAAGTCATTCAAAAGTTGCACCCACAATTGACATAACATTTTTGAGGTTTGATCTCTTAGATAATTAAAAATAAAAATAAAAATATTATTTTTATTATTGAAAAAATAGTTGTTCACTAGTCCTATATATTCTCTATATGTATACATATTTTCTTAAGTTTATTCCAGCATTTAGAGTTGAACTTAAGTTAATAGTAGAAGAATCATTGGAGTTAAACTAATAGTGTATATAATAGTTAAGCTAATAGTTATCCAATACAATATAACTATGATTAGAGTTGAAGTTAAGCTAATAGTTCTAGAGTCATTGGAGTTAAGCTAATAGTTGTATCTAATAATGAAAGGAGTTAAGCTCGTAGTTGTATTAGACAATCAAATAGTTGATGATTATTTTTAATTTTTACGACTATCACTAACTCTACTTATCACATGTTAATTAAATTATTCTTTCTTTCTTTTAATTATTAATTCTTAATTTTGAACAACAGCCATAGAATCAATGGAGTACACTTGTCTCACTCTATGAAAAGCATAGATGGTAGTCCACCCCAAAATTCTAACATATATACTTTAGACGTAAACATAATGTATTATTTTATTAAATTAAAATATTATAATAACTCTAATATAATATTATATTATACTATTTTATTAAATTAAAATATTATAATATCATCATCTATTGTATCCATTTCCTTATAATTTGTACTATTTTATTAAATTAAAATATTATAATATCATCATCTATTGTTTCTATTTCCTTATAATTTGTACTATTTTATTAAATTAAAATATTATAATATCTTATCTATTGTTTCTATTTCCTTATAATTATTTCATATAAGCAATATATAATATTGATATTTGTTGTAATATTTTATTTATTTAATGTTTATTATAATATAGCATAAAATCATAAAATAAATTTATTTAATATTATTGATATTTTGAAAATATAACTGTCGATTCAATGTATATATTAAAAAAAACAATAAACCAAATATATTAATAATAATTAATTAATTATAATCTAATAATTCTTAATTATAATCTTCGGACTCTTCTAATCAATTTTGAACCAATGATGTGGACTCCATCACTAGGTAGTTGCTCGTAGGGCCGAAGTTCTTTCATTCCTCATTTGAATGGTTGCTCGCTCTTCAAGGAACCAACCTTTTTGGAAGACCTTCCCTGTCATTCCAATAAGAAATGATTCTTTACCTCGTCGACTTGAAGACCATAAACGACAAATTCTGTGTCTCGCCCACTGGACCAGATAGATATTGGACCTCATGTCTCAAGCAACAGTTTCAGCTACAATCATAAAATGAATTTAATATTATCATGTCTGCCCATATAAGGTGTGGAGGGACCATCTTCCTCTGAAATATTAAATTACTAGGCGAAACATAAACATCAACATTAAAAAATAAGCTTTGCACGATCACAGAGGAGCCATGGAAACGTGTGCACAAACACAACCAAACATGACTAAAGATTCAGTTGAAAAGATGAGAAGAAAGGTCAACCACGTAAGATATGCTTACGATTAACGACAATCATGGAGTTTGGTACACCTGC
>LPNX010321926.1:121947-132138 GCA_001517045.1 Pseudotsuga menziesii
TGAACTGAAGTGCATTCAATCTCCTACCATATACAACAATTTAAAGTATATGAATTAAGTTCCTCCCATATGTTTTTTGCTTTTATCTATTATCTATCTGGTATTTTGATTAAAATCCTTTACAACCAGTTCAATTCAATGTAGCAATGCATAATCTAAACTCAATAGAGTTGAATGATGTTGGTGGAATTGATTCTTATTATTTGTTATTCGCAGGCATGGAGTTCGACAACTGAGATCTGGCTGGGCAGATGGCCCTGCTTACATAACTCAATGCCCAATTCAAACAGGACAGACTTACGTATATAACTTCACTGTGACAGGACAGAGGGGAACTCTCTGGTGGCACGCTCACATCTCTTGGATAAGAGCGAGTGTATATGGCGCCTTCATCATCTATCCTAAACGCCATGTTCCTTATCCATTTCCTAAGCCAGACAAAGAAGTCCCTATGATTATCGGTAGACATGACTATATATACATTCATGTCATTGATTCACCAATATTTTCTTATAAAAGATTGATTCATCAATGATATCTTATAGACTTCATTGATTGTTTGTCTGCATTATATATCGCAGGGGAATGGTGGAATGCAGATACTGAGAAAGTCATCAATCAGGCTTTGCAAACTGGAGGTGGTCCTAACGTTTCGGATTGCTACACTATTAATGGACATCCTGGCCCTCTCTACAACTGCTCAGCCATTAATGGTTCGATTTCCAATTTCTTAAGCTTATAATACACTTAGCAGATCAGGTCTCACATGCACGTCAAAGTTGCTAAGCTTAGATCCCTATTTCCAATTTTCTAGCTGGGTTATATGACACTTCTGGTCCATGCACGTTAAAGTTACTAATCTCCTCGTTAAAAACCAAATTCTACAGTATCATTGATTTATTAGTAATATTATGTCACATGCATATGATACTATCTAGATTCAATGTATCAGAATGTTCATATATCTCTTAGGTCAACAAATTACAAGTACGGAAATAGTTTTCTCATTGTTCCACCGTGATCATAATTCCGTCATGATCTTTTGCATGGTTTTACTTTGTACAACAAATTTCATGTGTTTTGCAGATACGAAACATCAAAAAAAATCGAAATACACCAAATCTATAAAAACCAAGAAAAATCGTTTCCTCGGATTCAAACAAAGTTTGATAAAATAAAGTATATTGTATTGCAATATATTGCATTTACGTGAGAAAACCTATTTTTTATGTGCACAATTTAACATGGATATGACTTATACTTACAATTATAATCTCAACTTATCATCATCAAAGTACGGATTACTATAAATAATACATTAATTAGTTACTTAGTTGAGTTGGTTATATTAGATAGAATTAGTGACATATGGTCGTATTTACCTATGGTTTTGTTGTTATGTAGTCTTATAAATACTGCTCCTTAATATGGAGAAGGTAATTCATTTGCCCATGCTATCTTTATTCCAATTCTGTGTTCTACTATTTTCTGCTTATTTTTTAGACTTCTGTAATCTTTAACATGGTATCACAGCCCATGGCTTGATCCATTATTTATTGTCTTGGGTAAGCCTTTCACATAGTGTAAAGAACACACAAGGAGTTGTCATTAAAGCTTAAATATATAGAGGAACATGGTGAAATTTTTTTTATATCTATTAAGTTAGCCTTTTCACACAGTGAAAAGCACAAGCATAAATCCAATCTTATTGAAGGTTGTGATTTAGACAAGAAAAAAAAAAAAAAAAAATCCATACCTTACAGCAATAGCATATACCCTCTGTTTTATATTAATATTTATACTATGAATTTGAATTTGTTGTAACTAGTTCCAAATACATGTAATGTCACTGTAAGAATTTCCTTGGGGGGTGGAAAATTGGTTTCTATAAACCTGATCTGGTTTCATCTGGTTTTTTTTATCAGTATTATTGATATACCTGACAAAACAAAGGTGATCATGTGAAATGCAGATACACTCATTCTGAACGTTGTTCCTGGGAAGACATATCTTCTTCGAATAATTAATGCCGCCCTCAATGATGAAATGTTCCTGGCCATTGCCAATCATACTATGACTGTGGTGGAGGTGGATGCGGTGTATACCAAACCTGTGACGACAGACACCATTATGATAGCGCCTGGACAGACGACCAATGTCTTGCTAACTGCTTCTGCATCCGACTACAAGGGTAAACAGTTCTTCATAGCAGCTAGTCCATATGCGACAGGTCAAGGCACATTCGACAACACCACTCTTGCAGGGATTCTAAGCTACTCTAAACATGTCCATTTTAACACATCTCATCTAAATTCTTCTTCTAATTTTAGCAATATTATCCTTCCAAAGCTCCCAGTCTTTAACGATACTGCTTTCGCCACCAACTTTACCCTAAAGATCAAAAGCTTAGCCAGTGCACAATACCCAGCATTGGTTCCACAAACAGTAGACAGAAAGTTCTATTTCACTGTGAGTCTTGGATTGAATCCATGTCCAAAGGGTCAGAAATGCCAAGGAGTCAATGGAACCAAATTTACTGCATCTATTAACAATATTTCCTTTGTTATGCCCTCCGTTGCTCTTCTGCAATCACATTACACAGGCAAAATGAAGGGAGTTTATAAGACCAACTTCCCAGATAAGCCTCTATTCCCATTCAACTACACAGGCAATCCTCCCAAAAACGTCACAACTCCCATGAACGGAACAAGGGTGAAAGTCCTCCCTTTCAACACCACTGTCCAGCTGGTTCTGCAGGACACCAGCATCGCAGGTGCTGAGAGCCATCCTCTCCATTTGCATGGCTTCAATTTCTTCGTCGTAGGCCAAGGGTTTGGAAATTACAATGAAACAAAAGATTCCCCAAAATTTAACCTCGTCGACCCTATAGAAAGAAACACCGCTGGAGTGCCAGCAGGTGGCTGGCTGGCCTTGAGATTCAGAGCTGACAATCCAGGTAAACTGTCTCATATTCTAAACTCAAATGATAGGATATATATATTTTTATAAAAAAATGACTCGTAAACAAGAATATCCCTCTGAGGTACTGTTAAATCGTGATTTTAAATTAAATTATTGTTATTCTTGCAGAGGAATGATAAGGTAACTTTTATTTGGTGCTTGCTGCAGGTGTCTGGTTCATGCACTGTCATTTAGAAGTTCACACGTCGTGGGGACTGAAGATGGCTTGGATTGTGAAAAATGGCAAAGGACCCTCCCAATCACTACTTCCTCCTCCACCTGACCTTCCTCTCTGCTAGAAGATATAGATTCATGTGCCATGCGATTTATTTCATTCTGTAGTGCATAAGCTGATCCCCGAATAGTGTTTTTTAGTTCATTCTGTTTTCTTGGGAATGGCCATGACCATCCCACTAGTACTATTGTATTTGAGAAATGTGTGTATATCTGCAGAGGCTAGCCAGATCTCCAAAGAGTGTGACATAAATTCAGTTTTTTAATATTTGAGAAATCTAATCTCCTTCGGTTGACATGATTCAGTTTAAAAATTTGTTTTTAATTAATTACGTTTTCATAATTTAACATATTCCACGAGAAAGAATGGAATATAAATAGATGTGTGCGTATATTAATATATTACAAAATTCAAATCATTTTATGATTTTAGTAAACTTAAAATCAACCATATGAAATTGATAATGGTTCTTGGATTCCAACGATGAGATCTTAATGCAGGTTCCAATCTGGAGACTGCATGTATGTTGCTACACTCACTGTATTGACTAAAATAATGGAACCATGAGAAGAAACCTTGTTCGCCTAGTCTACGTACCAATCCCATAATGAACTACCAAAGGGTTCGATGTAATTATGATTTCTGATACTTTCATAATCGCATAAGACCTCCTTTGGGAATTAAAAAAATAAATGTTGCAAAACATAATGTATCTTTAGAACGTAGGGATGCAATTCAGTAAATTTGAAATATTATATATGTTAATAAAAAGTGTATAGATGTAGAACGAAGTTACTCTAACTAATTTTCCATTTTTTAATGATATTTTTTAATATAATTTGCAACTCTAGAAATGAGGCAAAGCTTTCAAATTATGATTTCAAAGGTTTTCTAAAAATCAAAATAACTATTTTTTTAAGTGTTTTTAATTCAATTTATACTTTAAAATCCAAAATAAACAAATTTAATGGTTCATGTTGTAAAATTATATATATATTTTAATTCAATTTATATTTTATACAGAATTAAACTAATATAATCGTTTATGGAATAAAAAATTATAATTATATATAATAAGTGAAAAGCTAAAATTATAATTATAATTTTATGTTTGAAAATATAATTATGTCTATGTTTTTTAAGCATTGAAACATGTATTAGGACTGAAGAATTATCTTTGTTGTGTCAAACCTCAAACATCAAAATCATATTCATATTTTAGTTGTTAGGCAAAGATTTCATTAGAATCACTTATTAGGGCTTGTGTTCCTAGTTTGTACCCTCAATGGTTGGTTAGCAAAAATTGGGCAATTTTTCTTTCTTTAAAATTCTAATCAGAATAAAAACACCCTTCTCAACAATATAAAAAGCCCCAAGATCCACAATACAATTCACATCTTTGTAATATAAGCTATTAGTCTCTATTTTTAGCGACTTTAACTATTACACTATGATTTCCAACTTAATTAAAGCCACATAAGGAATGCAATAAAGTTCATAATCTCTTAGGGGAGGCAAGTGTTAGGGTTGGGGAGGGGCATCTTTGACCCCTATGGAAATCGGATACATTCTTTTGTGTGGGGATTGGGAATTAGAACAAACAATCACATAAAATGGGTTGCTTTAATGCATGGACTAGAAACAATGGCACAGCTTAATATCATAAACTATGAAGTCTTTGGATAATCATACAAAAGATGAGAAACATACAGTCCGACAAGAAAGAAGCTGATGAAAAAGTCAAGAAAATAATTCTTGCACTCATCCATGACCTCTCGAAGATTCAATTTTTTTCATCAAACACACAAGAATAATGCAAAAGCATATATGAAAGCCAACAAAGGCTCTCTTCTCAAGCAAAGTGAATTCTTGATCAACAACAAATGTCTTTGCAACAAATGGATATGTCTTTTCACTTTGAACCAGCAGTTCCATCAAGATAAGACTTAGGGGAAGAGATAGCACTGCTCCTTAGATACTTTTGGGAACCTAAACTCAACCCACTCTCCATAAGTGAAACATAGAACAACTATGGCCCTTAATAAGTTGGTCAATGGTCAGGTAGGTGGATGTTGTGCCCCTCCGAATATTGTGTGCAATAAATGTATGATGGCGATGTCCTTTCCCTCCATCCTCGTGCGTTTTGTTTCGGTTGTTTGCCATGTGATAAAGTTTAAGAATTTGTTCTCATTCAAATGCTCGCACATTCTACATTCCATCACACAGGATTCTCGGTAGTGATCAAATTTGAAGGGTGGGTCTTCATTTCAATTGGAAGGGAAATTATTCTCCGAGCCTTTCAGAGCTAAAGGAAAATATAAATAATTGTACTTTAATTGACAAGTATAAATTAACTAAACTCTTTCACCAAAAAAATGCAAAAAACAAATATTGTTCTTTTAAATTTTTACAATTTTAAACAATTGAGCACCCCTTAATATTTACATGAAAAAATTATATATTTTTAATGAAACTTATTTTGAACAAATTAAGTTTTCTTATGTGTATCATTAATTTTACAGTTCTGTAACATAGCAACTATTCTATTATAGTTTTAGAGTTGGAACACACTTCATTATACAAAAAAAACTACTTAGACTATGCCATAACTATATTGGGAAATCCACATGCAATCCAAGCTTGAGAGATGTAAGAATGATAAGGATTGGGCACTTAAGAAAAAATAATACACAACTTATATAACATTAAAAAAAATATTCCTACATACCAAGCAAGTTAGCAAAGTTAACATAACCAGGGTTGGGGCATCAATTTTTTTTGTTCAACACTTGGCGTGAAAGTATACATGTATGGGATGGACGTGCAATGGAATCAAGCCTAAGCCAATTGAATCCTTGCAACTCACTACATGTCTGAGTCTCAATACTCTGCCTTTAAAAATTGGACCAAAATACCAAAAGAAGTTTGTTAATGGATAGATTTGAGAAAGTTCTAGGTGTAAGTAATTAAGGGCTCGGGGATCTAAAATTTGATGTGTTTTGTACCATTCCATGATTCAGTGAATCGACAGTCACAAGTAGTAATTTAATTTATTTAATGAAAACAATTAATGTGTATAACCTCTATGTCGAAACAGTTTTCCATGCTGATGCAGGCCACTACCCTCTTTATTGCCTTACCAAAAGGCATGATAATGAGGAAGAAGACCTAAAATTATGGACTTCACCTTCAAATAATGCCTTGCAATCACATTGGTAAGGAGTGATAAGAAGATCACAACAATCCAACGTGTCAAATCTTAGTTGATGGTGTTAATTAAATACTTATATGGTAAATTTAATATAAGACTTACTTATAGTTGTCTCTTACTCTTTGCGTCTTGACACATTTAATATTTTATGGTTTTCTCTGCACCTTGACCCAATTCATATTGTAAGGTGAGGATATGCATGCATAATAATCCTTAGTTATGACTATGAGATGAGGATTTAAAGAGAAGAGGATGTAAAGACAAGTAATTTTTATATGCATTTTGGTAGTGTTGAGTACAAATGTTGTGAGAAACCACAAATGTTTGGAAGGTCGAAGGGAGATTACATCACGATCATGCCACCCATCAAATTGAAGACTATTCCTAAGCCAACAATTGATTTTTAATTTTATTAATAACCATTTTTTCTCCATATCATGTGCCCAATGAAACCTCTCTATAGCAATGCATAAATTGACTTCTACATAGTTTGTGATCCTAGCTATAGGCCATTATTTGTATATGCATGACATCAAGTGTTCTTTATAGTTGTCATGATTCCTTGATATTCATGCAAGAAATGAAGTCTTGTAGAGCAGGACTTATCAAACCGGCCTTTTGAATTTCATTTTGACGAAAAAAGAGTGGACATTGGTAGTGAGGTTCACATAGGTAGTAGGCACAAAGTTTTGAACTCGTTTTGGGCCTAGTAGTAGACTAGTAGTTGTTGTTTTTTGTTATACTTGCAGTTGTTGACACATTGTCACAATTTACATTGCAGCCCCAAGTGACTCGAGAGTCAGAGTCACATCACATCTCGATGGCTAGTGCCTCGTAGTCATCAATGATTACTGACCATCTTGCACAACTAAGCAATGAGTGCATGACATGAGTGAGTAAGTGATTATTCTCAAGAAAAATAGCGGCCGCGGCAATTAACTTGAGTTATCGCGCGCAGCACAACCACTTGTTT
The DNA here is from genome assembly GCA_001517045.1 of Pseudotsuga menziesii. Classification (NCBI taxonomy): domain Eukaryota; kingdom Viridiplantae; phylum Streptophyta; class Pinopsida; order Pinales; family Pinaceae; genus Pseudotsuga; species Pseudotsuga menziesii. The sequence continues at coordinate 129,328 of LPNX010321926.1, forward strand.
TCCTCTTTTCACGTTTTCCAAATCTTGCGACTCAATTTACTTGCGATGGAATTTGTTGCACAATGGAATTACTGTGTTGCGACAGAGTTACTGCGACGGAGTAAGTGCACAGAATTTTCACCTCGACACACTTTTACTTTGGCTTCGACCGGCTTTTACTACGACATGAATTAGGCTGCGACCAACTCATGTGTGGCCAATTTTTCACTTCTACACAACAACTTTATATTTCCTAGTCTAAAGACTTAGGAATATGAAAAACACTTTTCATTGTGGCAATCTAGGATCACTACTACATTTTGACCAAAAATCCGACAGCCGTCATGTTGGATTTTCAACACTTCCCTGTCGCATGTACGACACTTTGATTTTTTTTAAGCGTCGGAAACTTGTCGTCGGTTATCCGACACCTGATTAACCGTCGGTTAAGCGACACCTAAGTAACCGTCGGTTAAATGTAAAGCGTCGGTTAAGCGACAGCTTTTCTTCGACGGTAGTGAAATTTTTTTAAGAAAATAACCTTCATGCCGTCGGTTAAGCGACAATACGGCCGTCGAATAAGCGACGGATATTAAGAAGAAGCATCGGAAAAGCGACATCTATAAGCGTCCGAGAAGCGATGGATATTAAAATAAGCGTCGGAAGAGCAACAGACAAAACCATCGGATAAGCGACGGATATTAAGAAAAAGCATGTGCAGTGCAATATTGGTAAGGTTATTCAAGCATGATACCTATCCAGCTTAATTAACTAGAGCTACTACTTAAGTGATACGGTTGGTACTAGTTACCTTATTCCCTTAATCAGTTACATGACTAATTACCATTGTTACATTCACCTAATCACTTGTTGTAATGCGAGTAAGTCCATTCACAATATTCAGTTAGAAATCAAGGGAAAGTATATTTCACCAACAATTATTGCCAAACCAAGACTCCTTGTTTTTTCTTTCCAGCCTGTGAAGGCAAGGCACTCTTAAAGAGAGGCATCCATTAGTTAAACCTGCAATTCTAAGCTATATATTTAGATCATAAACATATTCTTGCAATGTTTCTTGTGTGTTTAACACCAGGAAATCACAAAAGGGCTTTCATTGCCTACGCAGAACCCCTTTACACCTATGAACATGATTTATTTCAGTCCAGCAGTAAAGAATGAAGGCTGCTATCTCTCATAAAATTCCCATGTTATGAAATTGTCTTCTCAAGTGAGTATTTTGCACAAGAAAAAATTTTAGACAGAAATTTAAAAAATTAACCTAGGCCCTAAACAATTGCTGAGCAAGGCCATTTTTTTAACTCGTTCACTTTACTTCAAACATTTTAACACTAACACAAACTAAATTCTTTGAAGAATTCTTCAATTCAGCCAGAATAGCAGCCTATCTTCAGTGTGCTCTTATTTACAATTATCTACAAAAACATAATAGAAAAAGTAAAAAGCTTCACAAACTGATATGCCACTCTCAATTCAGACAGAATAGCATGAAGTTTGAAGTTTGAACCCTAAAAATACCAAGAACAGACTATGGTTGAGCCTAATACATGGACGATTTAACCTCTTAAGACTCGAAACCATATCAAGGTAAGAATAGAAGACATTTGACCTAATCTTGTAACTATTGATTTTCTCTATAGAGATGTAATGCAACAAAAACTCCCATTCCTGACCTGGTTCCAGTCTCCTCCCACACAAACAACCATCAGCCAACATTGAACCATGCCCCCTCACTGTATGATGCTCCCGACCTTCTACCCTAATTCGTCTCCTCTACCCCTTCCTCTAGTGTAAAGAACACACAAGGAGTTGTCATTAAAGCTTAAATATATAGAGGAACCAGATAATGCCTTCAAGATGAATAATAAGTATATTTTATTTATAGGACAGAAAAATAGTTACACATTTTAACCTTTCCATCTTTTCCACATAAGGATATGATGGATTACCTGGTATCCTTTGACTTTGATTATTCCCTTGATACGATCCACAATATATAAGCCTCCATCCTCATCAAAGTAGCCCATATCTCCAGTATGCAGCCAACCTTCCTCATCAATTGTACTTTTAGTTGCACTGGGATTGTTAAAGTATCCTGCAAGTTACATAATTTAACTCAGATATTTTCAAATTTGATGCTTTCAAAATGTCATAATTTTTCAAACATTACACTGGAGTGTCAAGTCAAGTTGTGCCATGGACACAGTGCACATGGTAGGGGTAACTTTAGAGTCCATTAGTGTGACAAGTTCAGCTATGCAAATTACTTAGGTGCAAGTGCAACACGAAGTGAAGTGCATCTAATGGCATGGCATACTACAGTGGGGTGGATAGACTACTTAGCTATGAAATTGCAGAATGGGAGGGATCTCTTGTCCCACAAACAAGGCAGTCTCATACATCAATATTATTACATTGGATACAAATTGTACAATTGCGTGACTTCATACCCAATTTAAGAACAATGTATTTCAAATTTACAAAGTGCAAATGTACAAGTCCTTCTACAAACCAACATAAAGAGCAGACAGAAAAAAGTTCATTATTCATACAAATGACCTAGCAAACATAAAACTCCTAAGCAAGTAATAAGTACAAGCAAAAGACACTGCCCATCTATTACTGTTCCAGTATCAATTGGATAATAATCGTAGCATTGACCAGCCAATCATTCAAACTACAAACAGGTGACGTATTAACATTGATCCATAGCAGATTAAAAAACCATTCAAAATTGTACAACATAATCTAGAGCCATTTCACTATGCTATATGCTATATGAACTGTTGTGAAGCAACCCCAATAGTTTATATC
>LPNX010321926.1:134694-150273 GCA_001517045.1 Pseudotsuga menziesii
ACGAGGCACTGTTTCCACCAAATGCTGGAGTATTGGCAGTAGCAAATGACACACTGCTTCCCCCAAATGATGGAGCACTAGCTGAACCAAATAAGGAGCTGCTTGCACCAAATGAGGGAAAACTGCTGGATCCAAATGTACTCCCAGAAACAAATGAAGGAGTGCTACCAGAAACAAATGGAGAAATGCTTCCAGAAGCGAATGCAGGAGTGCTGCCAGAACCAAATGAAGGGGTACTCCCGGTGGCAAATGAAGATGTAGTATTTGAACCAAATGTTACACCTGAGCCAAACGAAGGTATAGTGCTTCAGCTAGATTGAGGAATGCTGGTTATACCAAACGAGGGAGATGTACTAGAATTAAACTACGGAGTGGTGCTCAACCCAAATGAAGGAGAGGTGCTGGAACCAAATTATGGAGTTGTGCTCAACCCAAATGAAGGAGAGGTGTTTGAACCAAACTGAGAGCTGCTGCCCAATCCAAATGAAGTACTACTGCTAGAAGAGAAGCTAGAGGTACCAGTAGAACCTACCGAAGGACTACTGGCAGCACCAAATGTAGTTGTGGTGCCAGACCTAGATGCAGGAGTACTAGTAGAAGAAAATTGAGATGTGATACTATTGCTGAGGCCAAAAGAAGGTACACTGAAGGAGCCTGATGAACTGGGTGCAGTTAAGCCAAACAAGCTACCTGAAGCACTAGAAGCTGAAGCAGACAGAGTTGACCCAAACAGAGAAGGGCTTGTGTTCCCACATAAAGTACTACTTGAAAATAAAGATGCTGATGGTAGTGAACTAGAAAGAGAAGGCATGTTTGCATAACTCCCAAATGCAAATGGAGCTGAGGTGGTAGCCGTAGCAGAACTTGATGCCTACCCAAACAGAGATCCTACAAAAGTAGACTGAGTATTGGGAAAGAGACTACTTGTAGAAGGTAAAATTGTAGCTGTGCTGGATAGAGTGCTTGAAGTACCATCAGTTACTCCTAAAAGAGATGGGGAAGGAGAGACATCACTGGTTTTCAGTTCATTTTGGGATTTTACTGTGAAATTTGCACCACTGGTAGAGCTTTTAAATGAATGGTCTTCACCTATAACAGATGATGGTTCAACCTGTGGAATTGTTTCAGGGTTTCTCAATTTGGAATCTGTCTTTGCAATAGCAGATGCAGCACTGCTCTTTCCAGAAAACGAAAATGGAACTGAATTCATACCATTTGTCTCGGAGATAGAACCACCAAATAATGGGAAGCCCACAAAAGTTGCAACAGCAGTGGTTAATGTAGAGAACATACTGCCTGAACTGGAGAAAGTGGGTGAACTCCCTGCTGACATGCACAAGTGGTTACTAGAATATAAATACATGGTAAAGCTTCAAATAGAAAATAAACATGCAAAGTGAATCTTCGGTGCTATTCAACCCTTAAACAAATTGCCATGTCTCCAAGGAAGTTTATTGCCTCTGGAGCATTACACAGCGACAAAACAATAAGCAAAAAAATGCATGAAAAATTATTCTCAATTGTACTAAAAAACATCTCCAGTAAGAACTTGCAGTTGCTCGCACTAGAAATTTGTCTAGAGTTTTCTTAAAGTTTCTGTAGTATAAAAACAACAGTTTGAAGAGCAAGTAAGATTCATCAAAACAGAAATTCAACAAATAATAGACTGTACAACGGCCCAGTAATACGAATTGTATTTATGCTAAACACCCCAACAGAAAAGATTTGAGGAGAATCCACTTGAAATCAATTTTTCCCCATTTCTACCATGAATGCCATGTTTCTGGGAAATTCATAATTCCATACTACTTATTGTTGTAAAGGAAAGTGTCCTATGGCTAGGGTTTAAGAGGCCATCAACGTACTGGGGTTGAAAGAGAGATGCACAATGTTCAGCAAGCATATATAAGCAAGATCAGAAATGAGAAAGATCAACACCTGACTAACTGAAGGCTGGTCCAAGCTTTCTCTTCAATCCTCTTCTTGCTCCTCTCGCTCCAAGAGACCTGCAAAATGAGTTATACCTTCCTCAAGCCATTATGACCACATATAAGACAATGATAATCAAATGAATATGAAACAATGATCTGAATAACATCATCATATGATCATAAACAGAGATTCAATCGCACATTGAACAATGATTTGGGAAGAAGAAGGACATCACATCTTTATTAATCTTGAAAACAAGTACAAGTATACCTTCTCTTCAAGTTTGGCACCTCACGAAACCTTGATCAGCTTCTGCTGCTTCTCTTATCCAAAGAATGCTGCTTCTCTTCTCCAAAGAACTCAGCCTCCAAGCTCTGCAACACTAAGGGAAGACCTCCAGGGAAAAGGTGTAGGCAAAGAGAGTCCCGATTCCTCCAGCATAACAGTGCATAAATTCCAAGTCCTCCTCATGTCTTCTCCTACTTCTATTTATATGGGTGAAATAAGGTAGTTCGAAGGTTAGAGAAGTTACAGAAGTTAAGGAAATGCAGTTACATGACATAACTAATCTCTAGTTAACGCATGTTTTAATATTTAAGTGCTAAGAGGCACATTCACGGGTCTGCAGTAGAGCAACCCGCGAATGATGCGCGACTATATAGAAGAGCAACCCGCGAATATAAGGATTCGCGACCTGCTCCAAGGGAGACTCGCGAGTAATGCGCGAGTTGTCAATAGAGAGAGTCATGCATACATCCTAACATGGCAAATGTGGCAAAGTAATTAGCTGGATAGAGGCAGAATGTATTTCATAATAAGCCAAGTTATAGTGTTCTGGGCAAACCTCAATCCATAAGTGTCCTTTTGTGTGCCAACATGAGGAAAGTCAGCACTCGAACGGAGAGGTTCCATTTTGGTGTATAACAGATGCCCCCTAATGTGTGAGGTTAGAGGGGAAGACGATAGCCGAAATACATTATAAAGGAAAGAGCTGAGTATGGAGAGAGAGCAGAGAATCCAAGATCAAAAGCTCGAGTGAAGGTACCTGAAAGAGAGATAAATGTCAGAAAACTGATCTCTGGGACATACATGTCCATATACAAAACATCGCCATAAAGATACAGGCGGATCCAACATATGTATAACTGATGAAACTATCATGGTCACTCAATATGCAAAAAGGTGCCATATCAAATCTAAAGGAGCCATGGCCACAAATGAACAAGGTGGATCCATGCTCAACAATCGATCATAGCCACAAAAATACAAGGTGGATCTATGTCTCAGCAAAATGTCATAGAAATTATAACAAGGTCTTGCGCAACTCGGGCAATAGCAAAAATGACAATGCTACTGTCAGCCCCAAGGTCTTTAATCCAAACCACCCAAAAAAGGTACGAATCCTAACCATGCGAATAAAGGAGTTGAAGTCAAACATGGAGGAAGCTGTTTGATTACCGGTCAATAAGGAAAACCGTTAACAAACGCGAGGGAAACCACCATTAATGAAAATGGTCCCCAAGGTACCTAGTACATTCTAACAAGTGTGATTACAAGGACTTGAAGTCGAACACTTGAAGAATCCATTGATTAGGAGACATTAAGGTATCCCCACTATCCAATAGCGAGGGAAATTGCCATTGAGGACAACAATTCCCAAGGTACTTGTTATAGCTCAAAATGACACATCTCTGCCTGTGACCACTTTCCCATGTTTCCGTCGCATGACGGCACTTCATGAAAGTCATTGAAAGTCACTGAAAAAACACCTATCTTGGAGGACCCATATCTTGAGTTCTGTAACTCGGTTTGACCTCATTTCTACACCGTTGGAAAGGTATTTCAGTTAGCTAAAACTTTCCATAAGACACCAAAGTCTGAAAATGCCCAGAAATACCTTAAAAATGTGTTTTTTGTGTATGCACGACTCTCCTTATGTGCAACTCGCACATCACTCGCGACTCTTGTGTTTTGCAAGTCGCGCATTCATATATTCGCGGGTTGCTCTTGTGTAAACTCACGTATCATGCATGGGTTATCCTCCTTCATAGTCGCGAATCTGTTTCTTAACATTAAAACATAAAAACACACCTTTTGAGTTAGTTTGGGTAGTTATACAACTGACTCCTTCAGTTATAACCACTTTGGCTTCGCCCCTAACTCTTCTTCAGCATATAAATAGAGGTAGGGAGGTCCATGAAAGGGGACTTGAATTTTTGCACTGTTATGCTGGAGGAATTGGAACTCTCTTTGCCCACACCTTTTCCCTGGAGGTCTTCCCTTGTGTTGCAGAGCTTGGAGGCTGAGTTCTTTGGAGAAGAGAAGCAGCAGAACCAGATCAAGGTTTCGTGAGGTGCCAAACTTGAAGAGAAGGTATACTTGTACTTGTTTTCAAGATTAATAAAGATGTGATGTCCTTCTTCTTCCCAAATCATTGTTCAATGTGTGATTGAATTTCTGTTTCTGATCATATGATGATGTTATTCAGATCATTTGTTTATGTTTATTTGATTATCATTGTCTTATGTATGGTCATAATGGTTTGAGGAAGGTATAACTTGTTTTGCAGGTCTCTTGGAGTGAGAGGAGCAAGAAGAGGATTGAAGAGAAAGCTTGGACCAGCCTTCAGTTTATCAGATGTGGAGCTTTCTTATCTCTGAAACGTGTTGTTATATGCTTGCTGAACATTGTGCATCTCTCTTTCAACCCCAGTATGTTCATGGCCTCTTAAACCCTAGCCATAGGATACTTTCCTTTACAACAGAACTGGCGACTCCGCTGGGGAAATCCTTGTCTGTTTGGGGTTTTTTCTCTTGATTTCTTTCAGCTTTTGCATTGTTTCAAGTCCTTCTTTCCATTTAGGAACATTTTTAAGTCTGATTGCACCCTCTCCCCTGCCTTCCTAAGGCAGTTTTTTACCCTTGATTGTGATTTTTACACCTATTCGCGGGTTGTTCTTTTGAACAGTCGCGAATACAAGTTTGCATGCGCGGGTTGTTCTATTGAACAGTCGCGTATCATTCGCGACCTGCCCTTATAGACAGTCGCATATATACCTGGAAGTTAGGATTTTTTTTTTAAGTCAAGTTTTTCCTTATTCCCTTCTTCAGGTAATCCTTGTTTGTGAGTAGTGTCTCTTTATGAATGTTGTGTAGCTTGTCTGAAGACTGTTGGTGATCACCCTACCTGCTTTTTCAAAATCCTTTGAGTCTTTTTGCTTGGAGTAAGTCTTGCTTGTTTGCTTTATTAGATCTAAGTTTACTCAAAGCACAGTGCATTTCAGGTGCATGGTGGGTCTGTTAAGGTCTTCTGCGGGTGCATGAATCCAGGGAGTTTGTGTCATTCTTTTTGTTGTTCTTTATCTATGTGGTAAGCCCCTTTATAGCATTAGGATTTACTCTTTGCTCTTTCACCTGTCTCCTTTGCTTGGTTTGCTTTTTGGCCTTTTGTTTCTGATCAGCCTCTGTTAGTGGCCTTTGTTTGATTTCGGAAGCTTGTGGATGTTTTTTTCTTCCTTCTTTGGTTGGTCTACTTCACCTTGCCAAAATAGTTGTCTTGTCTCTTATACAAGCCTTTCTTCCAAGTAGGGTTTATGCTGACTTTAGTTGGTTCTAGAGTTTGTTGGGTGGTTGCATAGCAAAGTTCCTTTTGCTTTGTTCTTTTTATCTGCATGCTTTTGCTTTGTAGGTAGTTTTTCTTTTGCATTTTATAAAAGAAAATTAAAAAGAACTTCTTTTTGCTGCTTTTCCTCCTACCTCTTTCTTTGGGTTGACCTTGTGGACAAGGTACTGAGCAGCCTTTGTTTGTAGGTTTAGATTGACTCTTGGGACTTCTTGACCTTTGTTTACGTCAGTCTTTTGTGCTTAGTCTTTTCATTCGAAAGTTGTGGGCTTGTTTACCTTTGTAAGCTTTCCTTTCAAGTGAGGTCTATACTCAACTTTAGGGAAACCTAAGGTTTGTTTTTGGGGAGTAGAGTAGTTGTCTATTTTCTTTGCTTTCAGTACTTGTTTGCATAAGTAGATAGGCTGATTTTTCTTTTGCATTTATAAAAGAAAAATACAAAAACATATGGTTTCTTTATGTGCATATAGATTAGGCTGTTAGTCTAGATTGCATAGCATAGCATTGTTTTTGAAAAATTTTAAAAATATAAAAAGTTTTGATCTTTTTCGGCTTTCAAGTTATTTGAAAATATAAAGAAAATAGCTATTTGCTTTTTGCATTTCATTTCTCTTTTGCTTAGTCATTTTGTTTCATTTTTTGAGTCAAAACACCACCAGTTTACCATTCCATTTCCTCTTGAGTAAGAAAAAGCCCTTAAAATTAACGCATAAATTTAAAATTTATTAGTAAGTTTTTATTTTTAGGCCCTTCCACCTACTAGCTTAGGCTAGACTTGTGGGCTAGGAAGTGTAAACTTCCCACAAGCTATAAACTCAGACATAGTGGACCATTCATTAGGTAAATCCTTGGTTCTACCGCTGTATCTGGGAAGCTCCTCTCAAACGGGAGTTAAGCACAAGGCCGCGTGGAGGCTTGGACAGAGGGGATAACCCCCCGAATCATTGTCAAAACGTAACCCAGGACTTTTGCGCATCTGGGGATTCTGTCTAGGCAGAATTTCGGGCTCAACTACCCTGCCCATGCGTACGAGTTTGGCTTGCGACTATCCCCCCAGACAGTAGGTATTATCAAGGTAGCCTTTAGTCTCTTGTCTTTTAGGGCTCATACACAGGTAAATCGAAAGGTTATTTCTGGTTCACCTCGGACAGACTTGGAAGGTAACCCTTGTGGAAAGTACAGGAGGGTGGTGGGTGATTCCTCCGCTTGTGCCTGAGAACCCCTCAAGGACGCCAAGTAACTGTTCATCAGCCTTCTTCTGGAAGGTATATCTTTATAGCATGTTTAGATTGCTTGAGACTCTAGGATCTTTCTAGTGAGTGTTGTGTGGTTTGTCTGTACTTAGTGGGCCTTTAGGTGTCTGCTTGGTAATTTTGGTTGTTCATCAACCTCAGACTTTGTCTCTTGTTTTGAAATTATGGCTAACACCCCTTCGAACACCAACCAAGAGATCCCCATGATGGGAGCTCCTTGTCCTATTCCTCTCATAGGGAATGTTGGTGTTCCCTTAATGGCCACCTTGAATCTTTCGGGATTCACCCTAGGGCTATCGGTGTGGTTGTTTTCCACACCAACTGTCCTGAATGCTCCTGATGCTTCTCAAGTAAGCACCTTATATCAAGGGCATCAAAACACTGTCTCCCCTTCACCTGTAGTTAGTTCTCCTCCTCCTTCTACCTCATGCGGTGAAAGTACTGATACTAGTAACCGACAGTCTAAAAGGAGTAAAAGAAGGAGGAATAGGAAGAAAGCACATAAGCAAGGGGGCACCCGTTCAACCTTTGCCAGTCAAGTTGAACCTCACCACCCAGCCTCGGTTGTTCAGACTGGGGGCACCCATCCAACCTCTGTAGGTCATGTTGGATCTAGTCACTCAACCTCTGGTGTTCACGTTGAGTGCACCTGTTCAACCTCTGGTTTTCAAGTTGAACCTTCCTATCCAACCTCTGTTGTTCAAGTTGGGTCTATCCATCCAGCCTCTGGTGTTCACGCTGGTGGGATCCTTCCAACCTTTCCAGGTCATGTCGGATCCTGTCACTCAGCCTCTGGTGTTCACGTTGAGTGCACTCGTTCAACCTCTGGTGTTCAAGTTGAACCTCCCCATCCAACCTCTATTGTTCAAGTTGGATCCGTTCACCCAGCCTCTGTTGCTCAAGCTGGGGGCACACACTCAACTGTTGCAAAGCATGTTGATCCTAACCATTCAACCTCTGTTGTTCATGTTGATGGTGCCCATCCTACCTCTGCAAGTCAAGTTGGACCTAGTCTCTTAGCCTCTGCCAGGCACGCTGGGGGCAGTCTTTCAGCCTCTATGTTTCAAGCTGAGGACAACCTGTCAACCACTGCGAGTCATGTTGACACTGTTGACAAGTATACCCATTCAAAACACAAGCTCAAGTTTCCTTGTAAACTTTGTGAGGGAGACCACCTTACTTATAAATGCCCTTTTATTGAGCAGGTACGAAGAGTTTGGATTCATGGTCATCCCGTTTTTGAACATTATGGAGTCTCTCAACAACCAGCCTCTCTTAGTGAGGTTGGACCCAGTCACCCAGCCTCTGTTGTTCACGCTGGGGGCAAACTCTCATCCTCTGCTAGTCATGTTGAGAGCAAGCTGTCAGCCACTGCTAGTCATGCTGATCCCGTTGAGAAAACTGGTCGTTCAAAGCATCATCTTAAGTTCCCTTGTGTGCTATGCAAGGGAGATCATCTTACTCATCTATGCCCTGCTATCCCAGAGGTGCAAAGAGTGTGGTCCGAGACTCGTGGATTTCATTCCTCTGAACACCCTATAGTTTCTCAACCTCCTACTCAACCTTTGGTTGATCAAGTGGTCGAACAAATCTCAGATTTGGTCGATCCCACTCTTCTTTCGAAGAGTGCTCCTCATGTGATTGAACCAATCTCATCTTTGGTCAATCCCACTCTCCCTTTGGAGAGTGACTTTCATGAAGCGGTTGAATCGATTCCAGTATCGATCAATCCCACTCTTCCTCTGGAGAGTGATGTGTCTACTAGTCACATTTTCTTCACTGCCAGTTCAGATCTTACTGAACAAGGGGGCACTGAACTTGTTTCGGAACAACCCCCACCAAGCCCTCGGATTGCTTCCTTTGATTGGGATAGCCTAGTTGAGTCGCGCCTTCCTTCTCTTGCACCTTTCCAGATAAAGGTCAAAGTTGAACCCTATACAATTGCTCGTTGCATTATTGATGAAGGAGCCTCAGTTAGTATTTTGTCTGCTCGTGCTTGGCGAGGTATGAGATCTCCCATCCTTGTGTCGACTGCTAGTCAATTACTGGCGTTTGATAGAAGAACTTGTATAGCCTTGGGAATTCTTCCTCAAACACCTGTTACTTTGGGTGGGAAGACCGTCTTAGTTGACTTCATGGTAATAGAAGACCCTTTGGACTTTAATATGCTCCTTGGGCGTGATTATGTCTATGCCATGCAAGCTATGGTGTCAACATTCTTTCGTGTGATGTACTTTAATCATGGCGAAGAAATTGTCACTATCGATCAGTTGGATTTTATTGATCTGTCTCCTGACCCAACTAGAGACCAAGTCTTTCCTTTGTTGATTCCCAGTGTTTCTGTAGACACCACCCCACCACAGGTGAACTATGTGGCTTCTTGTCATTTATGTTCAATTGCTCCTGAGAGGCAGCCTCTGTTTTCATGCTTACCTTCTCGTGACTTGGTCCCAGCAGTTGATCGGGTGAGTTATCCTATACAGATTGTAGAGCCTTCTCTCCACTCTGTCCATCCATTTGAAAGTTCAGATATGTGTCCTATCTCGGATGATTTCCTCCTTTCGGATGAAGTCTTCCTGGAGTCTTTGATACAGTCTTACCTTCTTTTTCAGTTGTCATTAAGTCTAACCCTGATTTGCTTAGTAAGCCTTCCCTTTTTCTTATGTTGGTTTGTTGAGTCTTTTGATTCTTCATTTGAAAATCAAGTCAGTGTTCCTGATGAGTTTGATTTTTTCTTATGAATTTCTCAGCTCCTGTGATATTGAGTTTGTTCCTGCAGACTCTATCTCCCTTGTTGATTTTTGCTTCTCTTCTGAGGTTGATCTTATTTATTATAAACCCTCGAGCCTTGGTCCTATAGAATCTTCGTCGGTTGATTCTGCCTTGACTTTTCCTTTAGTAGAAGATAGCAAAGTCACAAGTGTTTCTACCAAAGTGACCCGCATCGGATCGTTTCTTCTGATGTCGTTGTTTCTTGGAGACAGGATTATTAGTTGGATTCACAACTGTTTATGGGTCTCACCTTGTTGTTCAAGCTATAATTGCATTTACATGTGCCCTGCTTGCGCTTATGAGCTTGATGCCGGCTTCCACGCTTTTAGCTCGTTGTATAAGCCCTCATCTCTGTTCTCATTGCTGCTTAGCCTTGTATCATTTTGCCTTTGCAACTTGACACCCTTTACCCCGAGGAGACGTTCCCTGAGTGTCCTTATCTTGCTCGCTTTCCTTGCATTATGCATAGGTTTGTTCCTTGCGCTTGGAACTAGTTTCGCCTGTTTATGACACTTGTCTCCTCGCATTTAGAGCATTCTTTCTGCTCTCCTTCGAGCTCGTTAAAAACAGTAAGGAGGCCGTGAGTTGACTTTTCCGGACTCGTTAAAACTTCATGGGAAAGATTATGAGTTTCTTTAGGCCCAATTCTGACTCCTCAAAATAGACTTGACTACCGAGTAAACTTGTCCGTTCAGGCTCGTTAAGAATATGTGAATGGGCATCCACATTGGTGGTAGGTTATCTCTTTCTCGGACCATGTGGAATAATACGAGAAAGGATCACTCTCTTTTCTACTGAATTGAGAAGAGTATTCTCAGGCATAGGTTTATCTCTTTTCCGGACCTGAGGGACTAAACTTACGGAAAAGGAACCCCCGGTATGAGCTTAGTTTTCTCTTTTTCGTGCTCTGGACCAAAACATGAAAAAGATTCCAAGTGTACTTTATGTCTTTGTCATGCTTGTTAAACCCTAAAGAACAAAGCATCGAGTTTATTGTTGTAAGCTCCATTTCTCGTAATCAAATGGATCTTTCCGAGTGATCTTTCCTTCCTTCACACTCGTAAAACTCAGGCTGTATATGTTGCTTTTGAAGGAGCGTTGGGTAGGTGGTAATTTAACCTTTTTCGGACCTTCCTGACTAATTACGAAAAAGGTGTGCCTTTTCTTCTTCGGAAGTTAAGAGAGTTCTTCTGTTGTTTGTTTTATACTTTTTCGGCCTCAGGAGACTAAATTGTACGAAAAAGGACCCCCCTGGAGTCTTCTTTGGAGTTTTCAGACTCTCTAAACTATGAAAACACCGTCGATCATGTACTAGTTCGGGCTCTTAAAATCCACAAATTAGTGCCTTATCAAGCATTCTTCTTTCTTTTCTTCGAGCTTGTTAAAAAATGAAGATGGTCCCGAGTTTGCTTTCTTGGACTCGTTAAACCTTTACAAGAAAGAGGGGAAGGGGAAGGGTTATTTCCATGTCTTTTTACATCATGGCAGCAAGTCTTGTTTCCTTGAACAAAGCAACAGTTTTGAGTCTGTCAACAGTTGGGTCCTAGTCTTTTGACCTTATCCTGATTCAGAGTTTTCTTACTCCTCCAGTTGGTCTCTTTTCCAATTATATGGGGAATCTGTCAATGTCTCCTACATTGCAGATTTCTTTCGTTGGTCCTATTTTGTGTCAAAAGCTGCCTAAGTCACTTTTGTGTCGTGCTCACTGTTCAAGGATTAAACTTTTGTCGGCCATTCTGTAGTTGCCTTGACCTTTTGTGAGGCCATTCCTTGGTATCAGTTCATTACATCATGTCTTCAGTGGTCCTTTTTATGAAATTCAGTACCAATTCCATATCCAAGTAGTCTTTGACTTACCTCGTGTTGGATGATGAAGGATGCCTTAATGCCTTCCTTCCAACGGATCTCTTCCTATCGACTGCAACACAACTTGCTCTGGGGATGAGATTTAGAGTTTTATGACAGTACCTTGGGAATTGTTGTCCTCAATGGCAATTTCCCTCACTATTGGGTAGTGGGGATACCTTAATGTCTCCCACTCAATGGATTATTCAAGTGTTCGACTTCAAGTCCTTGTAATCACACTTGTTAGAATGTACTAGGTACCTTGGGGACCATTTTCATCAATGGTGGTTTCCCTCGCATTTGTTAACGGTTTTCATTATTGACCGGTAATCAAACGACTTCCTCCATGTTCGACTTCAGCTCCTTTATTCGCATGGTTAGGATTCATACCTTTTTTGGGCGGTTTGGATTGAAGACCTTGGGGCTGACAGTAGCATTGTTAATTTTTGCTATTGCCCGAGTTGCGCAAGACCTTGTTATACTTTATATGACATTTTGCTGAGACATAGATCCACCTTGTATTTTTGTGGCTATGATCGATTGTTGAGCATGGATCCACCTTGTTCATTTGTGGCCATGGCTCCTTTAGCTTTGATATGGCGCCTTTTTGCATATTGAGAGACCATGATAGTTTCATCAGTTATACATATGTTGGATCCGCCTGTATTTTATGGCGATGTTTTGTATATGGACATGTATGTTCCAGAGATCAGTTTTTCTGACATTTATCTCTCTTTCAGGTACCTTCACTCGAGCCTTTTGATCTTGGATTCTCTGCTCTCTCCATACTCAGCTATTTCCTTTATAATGTATTTTGACTATCGTCTTCCCCTCTAACCTCACACATTAGGGGGCATCTATTATAGCTCAAAATGACACATCTCTGCCTGTGACCACTTTCCCATGTTTCCATCGCATGACGGCACTTCATGAAAGTCATTGAAAGTCACTGAAAAAACACCTATCTTGGAGGACCCATATCTTGAGTTTTGTAACCTGGTTTGACCTCATTTCTACACCGTTGGAAAGGTATTTCAGTTAGCTAAAACTTTCTAGAAGACACCAAAGTCTAAAAATGCCCAGAAATACCTTAAAAATGTGTTTTTTTGTGTATGCGCGACTCTCCTTATGTGCAACTCGCGCATCACTCGCGACTCTTGTGTTTTGCAAGTCGCGCATTCATATATTCGCGGGTTGCTCTTGTGTAAACTCGCGTATCATGCACGGGTTGTCCTCCTTCATAGTCGTGAATCTGTTTCTTAACATTAAAACATAAAAACATGCCTTTTGAGTTAGTTTGGGTAGTTATACAACTAACTCCTTCAGTTATAACCACTTTGGCTTCGCCCCTAACTCTTCTTCAGCATATAAATAGAGGTAGGGAGGTCCATGAAAGGGGACTTGAATTTTTGCACTATTATGCTGGAGGAATTGGAACTCTCTTTTCCCACACCTTTGCCCTGGAATTCTTCCCTTGTGTTGCAGAGCTTGGAGGCTGAGTTCTTTGGAGAAGAGAAGCAGCAGAACCAGATCAAGGTTTCGTGAGGTGCCAAACTTGAAGAGAAGGTATACTTGTACTTGTTTTCAAGATTAATAAAGATGTGATGTCCTTCTTCTTCCCAAATCATTGTTCAATGTGTGATTGAATTTCTGTTTCTGATCATATGATGATGTTATTCAGATCATTTGTTTATGCTTATTTGATTATCATTGTCTTATGTATGGTCATAATGGTTTGAGGAAGGTATAACTTGTTTTGCAGGTCTCTTGGAGCGAGAGGAGCAAGAAGAGGATTGAAGAGAAAGCTTGGACCAGCCTTCAGTTTATCAAGTGTGGAGCTTTCTTATCTCTGAAACTTGATGTTATATGCTTGTTGAACATTGTGCATCTCTCTTTCAACCCCAGTACGTTGATGGCCTCTTAAACCCTAGCCATAGGATACTTTCCTTTACAACAGTACTGTCATAAAACTCTAAATCTCATTCCCAGAGCAAGATGTGTTGCAGTCGATAGGAAGAGATCCATTGGAAGGAAGGCATTAAGGCATCCTTCATCATCCAACACGAGGTAAGTCAAAGACTAATTGGATCTGGAAATGGTACTGAATTTCACAAAAAGGACCGCTGAAGACATGATGTAATGAACTAATACCAGGGAATGGCCGACACAAAAGGTCAAGGAAACTGCAGAATGGCCGACAAAGGTTTAATCCTTGAACAGTGAGCATGACACAAAAGTGACTTAGGCAGCTTTTGACACAAAATAGGACCAATGAAACAAATCTGCAATGTAGGAGACATTGACAAATTCCCCATATAATTGGAAAAGAGACCAACTGGAGGAGTAAGAAAAATCTGAATCAGGATAAGGTCAAAAGACTAGGTCCCAACTGTTGATAGACTCAAAACTAGTGTTTTGTTCAAGGAAACAAGACTTGTTGCCATGATATAAAAAGACATGGAAATAAACCTTCCCCTTCCCTTCTTTCTTGTAAAGGTTTAACGAGTCCAAGAAAGCAAACTCTTGACCATCTTCATTTTTTGACAAGATCGAAGAAAAGAAAGAAGAATGCTTGATAAGGCACTGATTCATGGATTTTACGAGCCCGAACTAGTACATGCTCGACGGTGTTTTCATAGTTTAGAGAGTCTGAAAACTCCAAAGAAGACTCCAGGGGGGGGTCCTTTTTCGTACAATTTAGTCTCCTAAGGCCGAAAAAGTATAAAACAAACAACAGAAGAACTCTCTTAACTTCCGAAGAAGAAAAGGCACATCTTTTTCGTAATTAGTCACGAAGGTCCAAAAAGGGTTAAATTACCACCTACCCAACACTCCTTCAAAAGCAGCATATACAGCTTGAGTTTTACGAGTGTGAAGGACGGCAAGATCACTCGAAAAGATCCATTTGATTACGAGAAATGGAGCTTACAACAATAAACTCGATGCTTTGTTCTTTAGGGTTTAACGAGCATGACAAAGACATAAAGTACACTCGGAATCTTTTTCATGTTTTGGTCCAGAGCACGAAAAAGAGAAAACTAAGCTCATACCGGGGGTTCCTTTTCCGTAAGTTTAGTCCCTGAGGTCCGGAAAAGAGATAAACCTATGCCTAAGAATACTCTTCTCAATTCAGTAGAAAAGAGAGTGATCCTTTCTCGTATTATTCCACATGGTCCGAGAAAGAGATAACCTACCATCAATGTGGATGCCCATTCACATATTCTTAACGAGCCTGAATGGACAAGTTTACTCGGCAGTCAAGTCTATTTTGAGGAGTCAGACCTGGGCCTAAAGAAACTCATAATCCTTCCCGTGAAGTTTTAACGAGTCTGGAAAAGTCAACTCGCGGCCTCCTTACTGTTTTTAACGAGCTTGAAGGAGAACAGAAAGAATGCTCTAAATGCGAGGAGACGAGTGTCATAAGCAGGCGAAACTAGTTCCAAGCGCAAGGAACAAAACTATGCATAATGCAAGGAAAGTGAGCAATATAAGGACACTCGGGGAAGGTCTCCTCGGGGTAAAGGGTGTCAAGTTGCAAAGGAAAAATGAAACAAGGCTAAGTGGCGATGAGAACATAGATGAGGGCTTATACAAGGAGCTAAAAGCATGGAAGCCGACATCAGGCTCATAAGCGCGAGCAAGGCATATGCAAATGCAATTACAGCTTGAACAACAAGGTGAGGCACATCAACAGTTGTGAATCCAACTAATAATCCTGTCTCCAAGAAACAACACCATCAGAAGAAACGATCCGATGCGGGTCACTTTGGTAGAAACACTTGTGACTTCGCTATCTTCTACAAAAGGAAAAGTCAAGGCAGAATCAACCGAAGAAGATTCTATAGGACCAAGGCTCGAGGGTTTATAATCAATGAGATCAACCTCATAAGAGAAGCGAAAATCAACAAGGGAGATAGAGTCTGCAGGAACAAACTCAATATCACAGGAGCTGAGAAATTCATAAGAAAAAAATCAAACTCATCAGGATCACTGACTTGCTTTTCAAATGAAGAATCAAAAGACTCAACAAAAACCAACATAAGAAAAAGGGAATTCTTACTAAGCAAATCAGGGTTAGACTTAATCACAACTGAAAAAGAAGGTCAGACTGTATCAAAGACTCCAGGAAGACTTCATCCGAAAGGAGGAAATCATC
>LPNX010321926.1:159227-172711 GCA_001517045.1 Pseudotsuga menziesii
TTTTTTAAAATGATTAATCAATTTATGCGCCGTCGCTTAAGCGACGCTTATGACCAAAATTTTTTAAAAAAAATTTAACTTTCTGATTTTTGGTAGGTTTAAAAGAAAAAATCCACGCGCCATCAGAAGTAACCGTCGGATTTTGGATCGAAATGTAGTAATGTTAACTGCAACATAACTATATTGCGACTCACTCACAATATCATATAAGAAAATAATAAACAAGATTTGTGTTGAACCTCTGTGGGTAAAAACTAGAACCTTTACACAATGAAATAATTATGGATTCTTTGTGTCTTTCACTCATAGTTAATGTAAACAACATTCACTCAGGTAAATATGAAGAAGATATGCGGCTAACTAGAACTTGCATTAAACCATGAACTATTGAATTTATATTTCTTGTGATGGCATAACAAAAGTTACAGTCATAAATACAAACTTGGTAAAAACACAGAAGCTTGAGCTTCAAACTCTTCATTGATTTTTTCTTCTTCTTCTCCACACTTCTCTTCTCTGTTGTATTCTGCTTGTTTATTATATTTTCCGATTTACAATTTCCTTCTTCATACAGAAAATTTATGCCGACTTAACATTAAAGACTATAATTACTCTTTAACTAGAAACTTAGCTTCAGCAACTAAATTCTACTGTATTATATACAAGAGATCTAAACTCTTTATCCTGTCAGACTCACTGACAGTTTCTGACCTGCTACAGACTTCGATAGAGTCAACTGATGTGATTATGGATCAGCGAGTAATTAATATTTCCAACACTCCCCCTTAATTATGAGCATATCGAAATTTATAAACAAAAATATTACAAAAATTTTCATAGCAGAAAACATGCTCTAGTCATGACAAAGTTCATTATGCAGAACTTGTCATTCCCAAATAACTTCGGAGATACTGAAATGTATCCCTTGCCAATTGTTTTGTAAAGATGTATGCAAGTTGATCTTCAAACCTACAAAATTCTAAACAAATTTCTTTGTTATTCACCAGCTCTCTTATGAAATGATACCTTCTATCAATGTGTTTGGTTTTCTTGGGAAACACACGAATTTTTGACAAGGCAATGGCTGAATTGTTGTCACATAAAATAGTTTTTGGTTCTTGTTGGTTCTGCGACTGGTCTTTTAACATTCTTCTCATCCAACAACTTGACATGCAGTGCCTGTAGCTGCGACATACTCTGCTTCTGCTGAAGATAGAGTTACTATGGGTTGTTTCTTCGAAGCCCATGAAACAACATGTGTACCCAAATGTACCTTTCCTATCATATATGTTGCCTCCATTATCACTATCAGTATATCCAATGAGTTTAAAATTTTCTGAAGTTGAATACGTTATGCCAAGGTCTTTTATACCATTTACATACCTCATAATTCTTTTACCTGCTTCCCAATGTGAGTCTTTTGGTGACTCCATGAATCTTGAGATCATACTTAATCCATACATGATGTCTGGTCTTATTGCTGTTAAATACATAAGGCTGCCAACAAGCCTTTTAAACAGCATAGGATCTATAGTTGATCCATCATCATCTTTGCTCAATTTTAAACCTGTTATTATTGGTGTTAGGGCTGCCTTGCAATTTGAGATATTAAATATTTTTAGAATTGTGCTTGCATACTTGGACTTTGATATGAAAATACCACTTTCAGATCGTTGGACTTCGATGCCCAGAAAGAAGTTCATGAGCCCCAAATCAGTCATTTCAAATTCACTTTCCATGACTGTTCTAAATTCTTTTATGCCAAAATCACCGGTAAATATTAAATCATCCATATACAAGAAAACAATTAACATGTTACCTTTCTCATTCACTTTGGTGTACAGGGTTGGTTCACTTTCACTTCTGTGAAATCCATTCTCGATGAGATAGGAATCAATGCAACTGTACCAAGCTCTTGGAGCTTGCTTCAAACCATAGAGTGCCTTCTTTAGTATGTACACTTTGTGTTCTTTCCCTGGAACTTCATAGCCTTGTGGTTGTTCCACATATACTTCTTCATCTATATAGCCATTCAGAAATACTGATTTAACATCCATTTGATAAAAAGGCCATTTGTTTTGTGCGGAAATGGCCAAAACAGTTCTGATTGTATCCATGCATGAAACTGGTGCAAACATTTCATTGAAATCTATGCCGGGTTGTTGTGTGAACCCTATTGGTACCATTCTTGTCTTGTGCTTCTGCACATTCCCATCGGCATCTTGTTTGGTCTTATAAATACACTTTAACTACATCTTTATATTTTGGTACATCAACCAGTTCCTATGTCTGGCTTTTCTCATCGAGGGTTCACTATCAATGCAATATCATATCACGTCCATTCATATTGGGGGTTTGAATACTCCTAAAAACTTCAAAAATATACCGTATTAAGGGGTCAAGGGGGTATTTTAATACGGCATAGTAATATAAATATTGGGGGTTATTTTATTTGGGTGGGATGAAGAATAACCTCCAAATCATGGGATGGATTCATACCTCCAAATGATGGGCTCAATTCATACCTCCAAATCGTGAGTTGGATTCATTTCAGTCTTAGTTTTTTCTAAGGAATAAACTCCAGAGCGCGGTCTAGGTTCATGCCTCTAAATTACGTGATGGATTCATATGAGTCATAACTGCCACTAAGGAATAACCTCCAAATTGTGGGTTGTATGTATACCTCCAAATCATGGATTGGATTCATATTAGTCATGGTTTCTTGAGTGATCAAGTATTATAAGATAACCAACTTTGTGTTATTGGAGAAATATCAAAGAGGTGTTCAATTCAAAATGTAGTGGTTCATTCATATTTCTATCTTGGCAAAAACACTAGAACTAGTTTTTCTTCCTTTGCATGATGAGATATGATGTGTGCCTTGGATTCATCATTGCTTGCATTTGAGCTTCAAAGTTCACAATATAATATAAAGGGGGTCTTAAAAATGGAGACCTACAATATTATTTGGTGAAACTAGGGGTTTTCTTAATTGGAAAGATATATTTGTAGGGGGGTTCAACAATATAATTTTATGAGGCAATTTCCAATATTTAATGAAATTGGGGATATTCTTTAATATCCTTCAAACGATCGTGCTATGTAACAAGTTCACTGAGTGAACTTCAGTGGTTTTTCTCAATGCATTCTATTTCTTCATCCATGGCTTGTGCCCATACTTCTTCTTCAAAAGCTTCCTCAAATGTCAATGGATCATCTATTTGAGAAAACAATGCAAAGAGAGAGAAGGAATTTGGTGTACCATATTCATATATCTCATGCAGAATTCTTGTCTTCACTGGATCTATTGAAGTCGAACTGCTTGATGGATTCTATTGTCCTCTTTGTGTGCTTGTCTATGTAGCTTGAGCTACGACTTGTGTCGATATTCCTTGTGCTAAACCATGTCACGGTGTCATGGGAGTAGATGGTGTTACGATCGGTTGATTTACTTGTGGTGTTTGAACCACTTCCTTCGTCATGTCATCATGCTCAACCTTCGACACAATCTTGACATTCTTCTCGACGGTTCCATCCCACGGTTCATTCTCAACAAATTGAACATCGTGACTAATTATTACTTTCCTTGCAACGGGGTCATACAACTTGTATGCTTTTGTGTCTTCAGAATAGCCAACAAATATACATTTTTGTCCCTTCTTGTCTAAATTCCTTCTTAACTCATCTAGCACATGAGCATATGCAACACAACCAACAAATTTTAAATGAGAAACACTATGATTCATACATGTCCATGCTTCTTGAGGAACCTTGTTCTTCACGCTCTTTGTTGGACATTGATTCATAATGTATACAGCAGTTGCGACTACTTCAGCCTAATATTCATTTGTAAAATGCTTGGTTGCCATCATGTTCCACGCCATTTCCATAATGGTTATGTTCTTTCTTTTTGTGACACCATTCCGCTAAGGTGTATACCACGCAGTGAATTGCTTCTATATGCCATGAGTTTTGCAGAAATTTAGAAATTCATTTGAAACATATTCACCGCCTCTGTCCATTCTTAGGATTTTTATGCAGTGACCACTCTAGTTCTCCACGACTACTTTGAACTACTGAAAACAACTAAATGCATCAGATTTATGTTTCAAAAAATATACCCATGTTTTTCTTGAGTAGTCATCAATAAAAGTAAGAAAATACTTGCAGCCACCAATGGACGTTGTCTGCATTGGACCACAAATATCAGAGTGCACGATCTCAAGTGGTGTGCATGCTATGTATGACTTTCCAATTGGAAAAGTTTCTCTATGTTGCTTGCCAAAAATGAAGCCTTCACAAACTTTGTCTGGTTTGTCAATCAATAGAAATCCTTTTACCATATTCTTTGTGTGCAGTAGCTTCAGCCCACCAAAATTCAGTTGTCCAAATCTGAAATGCCATAGCCAGGAATCATCCTGAACTTCTGTTTGAAATGCAGCCTGAAAATCAGCGCTGTCATTTTCTTTCTTGTCACAGTACACGACTTCTTCTTTACTTTCTGCCTTGAATGCAGCTTATGTATTGTCTAGAACTATCCTCAATGGAAACAAGCGATTTCTTGTCATTGGAACTCTTTCTATCAGTCGGTTGCTTGGACGTATATCTTTAGTCACACAGTGATTGTCTTCCATGTAGACTTTGTCTCATTTTTGTATCAATTCTCCAATACTCAACAAATTATGCTTCAAACATTCTACACGGTAAACATCAGGAATATACTTATGCTCCCCCTGTTTGCTTAGAATACTAACAGTGCCTTTTCCCAAAATAGTGACTTGGACATTATTTCCAAGTGTAACATCAGTTTGAACTGAATTATCTAGACTAGAAAATAAATTTAAATTACTAGTCATATGATTGTTGCAGCCTAAATCTAAATACCATATGTCAGACGAACTTTCTTGGATGGTATTTCATTCAATTGGGGATGTGCATGCCATCAAAATTTGTGCTCGATGAAATTTTGGTGTTCATCAACTGATTCTGGATTTGCTTTCCTTGGTCATATTGCTTGTTCCTGCAATCATATGCATAATGACCAAATTTCTTACAGTAGTGACATTGAATCTTTGATTTATCAAACCTGTGACCACTTGGTTGACTTGGGTTCTGATTCTGTCCTCTACCAGCAACATCTGCGGGACTACTGCTACGTCCTCCTCTTGAGAAGTTTCTTCCTCTGCCTCTAAAATTATTTCTTCCCCTGCCTCTTCCACGGCTTATAGATGACTGTGCTGTGAATGCACCTTCCAATGATCTTTGTGTTCTGCTGAGCCTATGTTCATGATTGATGAGTGAAGCTTGCAAATTATCAATGGTAAACATTGTCATGTCTGTGTGTTCTTCCAAGGTCACAACCAAGGATTCAAATCTTAGGGGAAGACTTCTGAGAATTTTCTCAACCACCCTTTGGTCTGTTATGGTTTCTTCATGAGATTTCAGTTGATTTATCAAACCAAGAACTCTAGTATAAAATGAGTCTATTGACTATGAATCTTTCATGGACAGAGATTCAAAATCTCTTCTCAAAATTTGCAGCTTTGTAGTCTTTGCCTTGTCCAAACCTTGATAGGTTGTCCCCAATGTGCCCCATGTCTGCTTTGTGATAATTGTTGTTGCTACTCTTGGGAGTATGCTTTCATGCATGGCTTGAAGTATGTAGAACAAATATTTTCCATGTTTCTTCCTTTGTTCCCTCGAGACATCTTTTTCAGCTTGTGAGAGATTATTATATGCCGCATGATCTATTGGTTCTGCATAACCATTCTGAACAATATCCCAAACATCTTGACCTCTAAACAAAGCCTTCATTGTTAGAGACCACTATTCATACTTTTTTCCTGTAAAAATTGGAGCATTAGAGGAAATTTTAACTCAAAATGGGCCTCCTAAAAAAATTAATAAAATAATAGTTAAAATAATAAGATAATATTTATCAATTTTGGAGGAAGAAAAGAAAAAAACTACTTTTTTGGTTTGTATTTTCGACATATATCCCCGTGTTTTTACTCAAATTTCGATCGAGCAAGCTCGTTGGATGCAGAATTAAATTCCGCATCCAACGAGTACCCACTCGGCATACTTTTGACGGACCCCACTACCCCAAAAACAAGAAATACCTGAAAAAATGTGATGATGACGAGCTCTCTCAATCGAAATTTGAGTAAAAACATGAAGAGATATGTCGAAAATACAAACAAAAAAAGTAGTTTTTTTTATGATAACTATCCCCAAATTTATATTAAAAAGGTGTTTAAGACCTATACGGTATTTCAAATTTAAAACAATTTCATTGGCTAACACATGATGACATGGAATTTGAATTAGAGTTAAAAGGCCCATTTTGAGTTGAAATTTCCTCTAATGTTTTTAAACTCAACATATTTGAACTAGAAATAGAAGCCATTTTAATTTTTAACTTTCCTTAGAAAATTATTGTTTCCCTTTTAGGACAAGATTTCTTTCATAAACTAGCTCTGATATCAGATCTCGAGAAAAATGGCAGTCGCGGTAATTAACTTGAGTTACCGTGCGCAGCACAACCTTTTGTCTTCCTCTTTTCACTGGTAATTAACTTGAGTTACCGTGCGCAGCACAACCTTTTGTCTTCCTCTTTTCACTTTTTCCAAATCTTGTGACTCAATTTACTTGCGATGGAATTTATTGCGCAATGGAATTACTATGCAGAGTTACTGTGCTGCGACGGAGTAAGTGCACAGACTTTTCACCTCAAAACACTTTTACTTTAGCTTCAATCAACTTTTACTACTACATGAATTAGGTTGCGACCAACTCATGTGCAACCAATTTTTCACTTCTACACAACAACTTTATATTTCCTAGTCTAAAAAACTCAGGAATATGAAAAACACTTTCGACTATGGCAATCTAGGATTAACTGCGACACAACTATATTGCGACTCACTCACAATATTATATAAGAAAATAATAAACAAGATTTGTGTCGAACATCTTTGCATAGAAACTAGAACTTTTACACACTGAAATAATTATGGATTCTTTGTGTCTTTCACTCACAGTAAATGTAAACAACATTTAATCAAGTAAATATGAAGAAGATATGCAGCTAACTAGAACTTGCATTAAACCATGAACTATTGGATTTATATTTCTTGTGACGGCATAACAAAACTTATAGCCGTAAATACAAACTTGGTAAAAACATAGAAGCTTGAGCTTCAAACTCTTCACTCAATTTTTCTTCTCCTTCTCCGCACTTCTCTTCTCCATTCTATTATGTTTGTTTATTATATTTTCAAATTTACAATCTCCTTCTTCATATAGAAATTTTTTGTCGACTAACCGACTTAATGTTAAAGACTGTAATTACTCTCTACCTAGAAACTTAGCTTCAGCAACTAAATTCTATTGTCTTATATACGAGAGATCTAAACTCTTTATCATGTCAAACTCACTGCCAGTTTTTGACCTGCTACAGACTCTGACAGAGTCTGTTGATGTGATTATGGATCAGCGAGTAATTAATAGGAATGATGACAGAGTCTGTTGAATGATGAGTTGAGCTTTATAGCATAGGAATTTCAACATCTTCGCAATTTTAAATGTTTCCCTTCTTTTGAAATGTTGATATAAAGTATGCCCTTCTTAATTGGAAGGGTAAAATTCAGATTTTAAATTTTGTTTGAAGAGAAATTTTAACTTTACACTTCTGGGAAGGGCTATAACCCTTTGGAAGTGCTGGGAAGGGTTCAATTTTGAACGCTGAAATTTCTCGGCATGCGATGGACCTTATCAGATCCAAAGGTCATACAAGTGGACATTGGTCACCACTGGTGTTTGTGAGAATTAAATATAATATGGTAAGAACATCTCCCACCATCCTTGTACAATGGGTTTCGGTGACTAGTTCTAAGGAGGTTTCCAGATCCCATTACTTGCTCATCCTTCATTTTTTTCCATCCTTGGAATGCTCAAGAAGGGAGGAAACTCTTGGCTTTTAGATCATGGATCCCGGAGTGAAATGGCATCCTCCATATGCTGAGAAGGAACAGGTAGTAGAAGGGAGTAGGTCAATTGCAATGGACTCCATCATCCAGGATGAAAGTATGAGTGAAATATCGAAGTTGAAAAGATTCTTTTACGATTACAGGAAAATGTTAAAAGTTTATGTATGAGATAGCCATGGTGGTATCTGGAGAGAATAAGAAAGCATCAATGGATATCACCAACATTTCCTCATGTCTGGATGACATCAAGGGCAGTGTTAGAGTTCAATATGGAGAGATAGAAGAATAACGTGTAGGGTCATGAATATTGAGTCGCTCTCACTCAGAAGGAATAAGGAATGAGAGGCACTCCCAACATCAGCAGTGCTCCTAAGTGAACAGTGAAAGGAATGAAAGGTGGTTCGAACATCTGTAGTAAAGGCTCAATGCACTTCAAATAGACATGAACGGATGGAGCAGGGAAAATAATCCAATGCAACAAGATAGAATCCGCTCCATAGAAAAATATTCCACTGTCCAACCAGGCATTGCAGAATACCAAACCCAGGAATGAATTTTAGTGTTTTTAATCTTTTTTTGTTAAATGTTTTTTTATAAAACTATGTAGGAAATTTTTAGAATTTACTCTGTTAAAAAGAGTAGTTTAGGTTATGGAATTTTCCACTATTTTGGATCTTTGAATGAAATGGTGGGGGACTCTGAATCCTTAAATTTTGTATGCTCAACATGTCTTTTACACCTGCTAAGGTTGGCTTGTATGTAACTTATACTTCTTATTTATAAAAAAAAAATTATCTTTCTCATTCTTGTTTAAAAAATAAAGTCCATAATCTCTACCTACATATCAAGAGTTTGTGCTCATATTATGACCTCATATAAAAACTTACATGCATCAAGTAAGATGTTAAACTATACTCATAGTTAACCATACCTCTACACATAATAAACTTGCATACAATTAATCGGTCACTAACTAGATAAAGATTATAACTCAACATCAAAAGATATGTTATCATTTACAAGAATGTGTACTAGATGTAATGATATTTAATGGAAGGAACGAATACCATATCATTTGCATGTTGATACACCAGCATAGATCCATCTTAAACCCGAATCTATCAAGTACCGAGAGGGATCCATTTTTTTGAAGGTGTAAATCATTTTTATCTTAAATTTTTTACACATTAAGAAACAATTTACACCTCAATATATTTGATCACTCTCGGTTCTTGATATAACTAGGTTTAATATCAAATCAATATAATTATTTTTTTGTGTTTAAAGAGACATTATTTGCTGTTTTATTTCTTTTTTATGAGAACAACATGTTACATAATGTTACAC
Source organism: Pseudotsuga menziesii (assembly GCA_001517045.1). Taxonomy (NCBI): domain Eukaryota; kingdom Viridiplantae; phylum Streptophyta; class Pinopsida; order Pinales; family Pinaceae; genus Pseudotsuga; species Pseudotsuga menziesii. The sequence goes on from LPNX010321926.1 coordinate 168,566, forward strand.
AATGTTACACTTTATAACATCTCCCCCATACTAGGTTGTAAACACCTAGCTACTCTCAATGCAATCATCTATGAAATTGCAATCACAAAACCACTAAATATATATCATGACCTTAATTATATAAAACTCTATTCAAAATTAAATATTATATAATTCTTTTCATGCAACAAAGATTATGCTCAGACATGGTTTGACCAACCATTCTTGAAGTAGTCATTATGTGATTAGAAAGAATAATATAAATCATAAAAATATGCATAGTAAAATAGGGTCTTAATCTAGTATAATCCCCAAAGATATGCATAGTAAAATAGGGTAATCTAGTATAATGCCCAACATTTCCAGCGTGTTAGTTCATCTCAAGTTTATCATTTACAATTCAAATCTAAAAATTAACCAATTGGCCCAACTATCTCAAAGGATGCAGGGAGTATCAAATTCTTTTTTAGAATGCTTCTTCTAGATGTTTATTCATTCATTTAATAGTCTATTATATTCCATTATGATAGTCCTTACACCCATTTATTTGCAGCTATCGAACTACAACAATGGCATATTCATGCATATTGAATCTCGACAACAATTACATCATATGTTTACTCGTAGTTAACTAAACATGGGTGTGCAATAACAAAATAAAACTTATACATTTTTAATTAATTAAATATAATTAAATAACAATAACACAACATAAAATAAACACTTAAATTGAATTGTCAAAAGAGAACAATGGAACAGATAGAAGCACAATGGGCGTATTGATCATCTTCTCAATATTAAGTAAATGTATGTATACCAGCGTAGATTTAAATCCTAGGCTCTATCAAACACCCAGAGGGATCAAATCTCTCAGAGGTGCAAACCTCTTCTTAGGTATTGCACTCAATGAACTATCAACTTTGGTGTGTCCTATATATAGCCATTGATTTGATTCAAACCAAAAGACACATCTTTTTATTTAAGGTTCACATATAATATTTTTATTAATATTTAATATTATTTATGGCCCACATATAATATTTTTTAATATTTTTTATTTTGTTAGGAACTAACATTACAACATTTCTCCATGCATGGTTTTAAAACAATATGCAAGGCTCTCACATAACCATGGGTTGTTTAGGAGGCCTTGCACATGGTCTTAAAACCATTTGCAAGGCCCTCTTAAACAATTTACAATAAACCCATGGGCTGTTTAAAAGGCCTTGCGCATGGTTTTAAAACCATGCGCAAGGCCCTCCTAAACCATGTACAATAAAACCATGGGTTGTTTAGAAGGCATTGCACATGGTTTTAAAACCATGTGCAAGGCCAACATTTTTTGGGGGATAATTCAATATTTTATTTTTTATTATTTTGTTAGGTATGAACTTTACATCTTCCCCATATTGTGTTTTTTTCCTCACCCACATTTTTTTTACTGATAATTAAATTTTTACTTTTTTATTGTTTTGTTAGGTTGGAAGATTACAACATCTCCCCCATATTAGGTTGTTTTTTTGGCCAACATTTATTTTGGCCTATAGTTAAAATTTCTAATTTGTATTTATGTAACGTTACAATGTTACAAGATCTACGTTACAACATTGCAAGATCTCCCCCATACTGGGTTGTATAGCGCCTCTAGGCGCAAAGATTACATAACATCAAAACAATGGGTCATCAAATACTATGGGTCACTAATTCTAGGTAATGTGATCAGTTCAAGTAGTCAACTAACTAACTAATTAATGCAGTAGTGATAGTGGTGCGTTGAGATTACAATTCTTAACACACCCCCTTAATCTTAACTAGGACAATACTTTCAACACTATCAATGCAAAAAGATGTCTGCTAGTCTATGTCTCAACTAGGCTTACATTTCAATTCAAAAACTTCAGCTTCACTTTATTCCTTGAAGTGTACTTGGACTTCTTCTTCTTTGTCTTCTGGATCTTGATGCTAAGTAGTTGTTTTTCAATGTCTTCTGTAGCTTCTGGAACATAGTGCAATTCTTCTTCTTCTGTTTCAACATGAATTTTATGGTTGTCATCTTTACCTACACAATGAAAATTTCCGTCAGAAAAAATATGAATATATTTCAGCTCTTCTTGGAGAGCATTCACATCTTGGTGTTGCTCATCAATGGAAGCTACTTCATTATTGACTTCTTCATTTGCTTGTAAACATTGTGCATCCTTCATTGCTTCTCCAAAAATTGTGAGCTGAGAAGAAAACAAAGCATACTGTAGATGCTCATCACTAACATGAGTCTTATCATAGAGCTCCCTCAAACTTCTGGTTTTCTGCAGTTGGGGTGGGATGCATGTTGTTGTTTCTTTTTTGTTGCTATCAACTGGTTGTTGCTCATTCTAAGCAACTATTGCAGTTTCTATGCTGCTATCAACCGTCTCTTTCTCAAAGAGACTATCTCTCACATCATTGAGAACAGCTACAGTGACAATTTTTCTTTCACTGTCATCATCAAACATAACTGGATCGACATCTTTTGCTGGGATTACATGATCGCTATCTGCCTCATAGACACAATCATCTTGACTATCTTCCACTTCACTGTGGGATTCCTCGTGCTTTGTGTGACTTGCAAAGTCATCTTCCTCTATAGTTAGTTCCTCATTAAACACTTCTTTCAGTGTATCCCATGCTCTCTTTGGAGTATCAGCTTCTACAGTGTAATGAAATAAGGAATAGTTTATACTGTCTTGTATGAGACAAAAGGCAACAACTTGCCTTCTTTCTTTTTTGAATTCTGTCAAAACATTAAACTTTTCTGGATCAATGGGATCCTCTTCAACTATGAAGTGCCACAAATCTTGTAATTTTAACCAGCATAGATCCAAATCCTAGGCTCTATTAAGCGCCGAGAGGGATCAAATCTCTTCTTAGGTATCCATTGATTTGATTCAAACTAAAAGACACATCTTTTTAGGTAAGGTCCACATATAATATTATCATTATCATTATTAATATTTAATATTATTTATGGCCCACATATAGTATTTATTATTATTTTTTATTTTGTTAGGAACAAACCCTACAACATTTCCCCATACATGGTTTTAAAACCATCTGGAAGGCCCTCCTAAACCATGTACAATAAAACCATGGGTTGTTTAGAAGGCCTTGCAAATGCTTTTAAAACCATGTGCACATGGTTTTAAAACCATGCACATGATTTTAAAACCATGTGCAAGGCCAACATTTTTTTGTGGATAATTCACAATTTTATTTTTTATTATTTTCTTAGGTAGGAACATTACAACATCTCCCCCATATTGTGTTTTTTTCCCTGATCCACATTTTTTTTAGGGATAATTAAATTTTTACTTTTTTATTATTTTGTTAGGTAGTAATATTACAACATCTTCCATTTTTTTTAAGATAATTAATTTTTTACTTTTTTATTGTTTTGTTAGGTAGGAATATTACAACATCTTCACCATATTAGGTGGTTTTTCTGGCAGACATTTATTTTGGCTTATAATTAAAAAAATATTTGTTATTAATAAAAATAGCGTTACGTAACCTTACAAGATCTCTTCCATACTGAGCTGTAAATCACCTTGAGGGAATTGTAAAATAAAACAGTTGACTGGAAAATTCAATATTGGACAATACATACGAATTCTAAAAATGAGACATTCACTACAAAATCTGTGAAAGTTACTCTCTTACATAAGAGTTTGACTTAACGCCATTAGCCTATTGAGATATTATTAAGATCGATTGGAATCTCATTCAACATAATACAAATAAGATCTGTCATTATTAGCTACCCAGCCATGACACCCACACAGGGCTCAAGCATAAGAATTTTACAAACCATGACACCGACAGAGTGGTCAAGAATAAGAATTTTATTTTCTTAGTGTTACGAGCTTCCCTGCCTACTTCCAAAACAAAACGTGGGATTGATGGGACTCGATAAGACAGCGCATGCTCACGAAAGTACCTAATGCTTATCAGCGAAGAGCCAATTCGAAACCTATATACACAGCACAATCTGAATACGAACCATTGCCAAATAGAATAATCTGAATACAATGGGCATAAACATATGATTTCATTGGTCAATTCAGAGATTGAATTTACTTCGTTGGAATTCATCTGTACTTCCCAGAACTTATCTTCAGATTAGCTGGAAAT
>LPNX010321926.1:173017-185966 GCA_001517045.1 Pseudotsuga menziesii
GAGGAAAACACAAGTAGACATTCTTCGACTACGAATTGCTTTAGCTACTAATGGATTCCATGACAGAGACATGTTTTCCCCTGGTCCTAAGGATCATGGATTACTGCATAATATTCATCTGGTTAGGAACAATTCTCCATTTTGTAATATGTATTTTTAGATCAGAGTTTACCGATCTACATGAGAATGGCTAAAAGATCTCTCCCATAATATTCGCTTTCACTATTATTTTTTGCGGACATGTTAGTAACGTTACATCACATTACAAGACCTCTCCCATAATATTCACTTTCACTATCATTTTTTGCCGACATGTTAGTAACGTTACATTAGGTGACAAGATCTCCCCCATAATATTCACTTTCACTATTATTTTTTGCCGACATGTTAGTAACGTTACATCAGGTGACAAGATCTCCCTCATAATATTCACTTTCACTATTATTTTTTACCGACATATTAGTAACGTTACATCACGTGACAAGATCTCTCCCATAATATTCACTTTCACTATTATTTTTTGCCGACATGTTAGTAACGTTACATCACGTTACATCACGTTACATCACGTGACAAGATCTCCCCCATACTGGGCTGTAGAGCGCCTCTCGGCGCAACAAATTAATTACTTTAACTGCCCATGCATCATATTCATCTCCATTGAGTGTTAAGATATTCCTTACCTCTTCATATTCTTCTGGTAGTGCTTCTAGTAACACCATCTTCAAAAATCGATCTTCTTGTCGAGATCACAAACTCCAATAAGATTGGATCTATTGTTCTGTGTGCTTTCCACTTTGTGAAAAGGCTTACCCAAGAGATAAAAATAAAGAAAAAAAATACACTCGATTCTTTCTCTATGCTTTTCACTATGTGAAAAGGCTTACCCAAGACAATAAGGAATGGATGCGTATTGATGGCCTTTTCAATATTAAGCAAATGTATTTATAGGATTACATAACAACAAAACCATGGGTAAATACCATGGGTCATCTAATACTATGGGCTATTAATTCTAGGTAATGTGACCAATTCAAGTAGTCAACTAACTAACTAATTAATGAACTAGTGATAGTGGTCGGTTGAGATTACAATTCTTAACATGAATGGGTTCTCTCGGCAATTCAATGTGCAACTGCAACATTCCTCCCAACCATATATGCTTCCTCCAACATGTACTATTTCTATTGAAAGGCCACTCTTGATCTAAGTAATGATTCCACTGGGACAAAAAAAATTGAAATCTCTCACAAGGACTTCTCATCATGACTTGAGTGCTAGGTTCTGGCCACTATTGGTCTTATCCAGTGCACAAAAGTCAAGTTCTTGCAATGGTATCTTTCGCAATACACGATGTTTCCGTCATTTGATACAATGAAATCTTCTTCTTCATATTAACACGAAATTAAACTTTCCCTTACCACAAGGGAGAGAAACCTGATTCACCATAACAATTACTCGTATAATCCGATTAATAACAAAATAACTAAAACAAAAGGAGTTTCAGCCCCTTGGTGAACATTGAATAGACTTACTCATTGCATGAGTATTAAATAACAAAGGCACGAAAGGAAATTTAAATGAGATATTCGTTGGGAGTTTGACTTTCAATCGCTAATATATTAGAGTTCTCTCTTAAATTCTAAAGCTTGGCTTTAAAACAACTAAAGAAAAAGAGTTCAATTCTAAGCATTTAAACAAATAGAGCTCTCGTCTCTTAATTCTAAGCATTTAAACAAATTATAGAGCTCTCGTCTCTTATTAAATAACAAAATAAGCTTAAGCATTAACCATTTAAAAAAATAAATATCTTAACTCTTAATAAAGAAAATGATAGGGTTTGATGCTTGTAGATCTCATTTTTTTTCCAAGAAAGGGTTATATCGAAGGCTCGTTTCCTAGAGCTCATGCTGAGAAACTTTGCTTCTTCACATTAACTATATGCTTATGCTCTACACTTATCTAAAGTAAAACACTCTTCAAACTACCACATTATTTCAAACTGTACATAGAGTTCTACACTCTTCAATTACTTACCGAGCTTTTCGCTTCTTCTACTATAAAACAAATTGAATGCAACCTCGTTCTTCTTGCATGAATAATGCAGTGCGTCCCTTTCCACAGAACACAATGAAGCACATTCTTTATCGGGAATATATATAAAATAAATAAATTGCTCTCTTCAAGAATGGATGGCGTCCTTTATAATAACATTTTATAAGTTGAGGGTGACTTTTTCTACACAGATCACTTCTCTTACAAATAGGAAAAAGATAATGTAATGGAGTTGGATCTCTCTTAAAAGACCACTCCTCATTTTATTAGAACATAATATATAAAAAAGGGGATGGGGGAAGTTATCCCTCCTCATGGAGGCCACTCCTCTCTGCAATGTAAGCAATAACAAATAGTAAGGACAGGAGTCGTTCCTCCTTATGGGGTCCACTCCTCTACACAACTTAAGACATGCAAAATAGTAAGGAGGGGAGACGGTCCTGTGCACAAACATAACCAAAATAGTTAGGTTATGGAAACGTGTGCACAAACATAACCAAATCACTTTTCAACAATGGCAAATACGATATAAAATGTGGTCGTTCAAACATGACTAAAGATTCAGTTGAAAAGATGAGAAGAAAGGTCAACCACGTGAGATATGCTTACGATTAACGACAATCATGGAGTTTGGTACACCTGCACATTGTAAAATGGAATTTAAAAATATTGTTGGTCTGTGTCGTGGACTCGTTAGACTTCCATTTCACTTGTACTCTACTCCATTAGCTCACCAAAGAGCAAAATAAAGTCTCCTCTACGTCTCAAGACCATTTACCTGCCAAACTCCATACTCTCAGTAACTATATTTATATCTGTTCCATTTCAGCTGTTGTCATCCATCTGAGATCAGTGACAGACATAAGTCAGCTGATTCGTTCACAAAAATTATCATGATGATGGGCATGGCCAGAGCAGAGTACGGAAGAAAACTGATCATTCAGTTGCTTTTTGTGCTACTTTTGGTTCAGTTTGTTTCAGGGAAAACGACCAGGCATTACTCATTCCATGTGAGATACTGATACAATCATTATATGCTTATCATTATCACCATGAGTTGCATTATCATTATCATTATCATTATATGCTTATTCATTTATATTTTTCATGTTTTGTTTAGTTTTTAAATGTGAGGGGTTGTGCCTGCAGGTGAGGCTGAAGAACGTTACTCGTCTCTGCAACACAAAGCCATTGATTACAGTCAATGGGAAATCTCCGGGACCTACAATAGTCCTTCGTGAGGGAGATAGGGTCATCATCAAAGTTCATAATCATGTCAAAGACAATATCACAATTCACTGGTATACATACAAATACTCGAACCCCATTTTCCATTGTTATTTGTCCATGTTTTTCCTTTCCTTGTAAAGATGAAAAAAGTGAACTGAAGTGAATACGATCTCCTACCATATACAACAACTTTGAGTATATGAATTAAGTTACTCCCAAAAACATAGTTTTTTGCTTTTATCTATCTATCTAGTATTTTGATTACAATCCTTTACAACCAATTCAATTCAATGTAGCAATGCATAATCTAAACTCAATAGAGTTGAATGATGTTGGTGGAATTGATTCTTTATTATTTGTTATTTACAGGCACGGAGTTCGACAACTGAGATCTGGCTGGGCAGATGGCCCTGCTTACATAACTCAATGCCCAATTCAAACAGGACAGACTTACGTCTATAACTTCACTGTCACAGGACAGAGAGGAACTCTCTGGTGGCACGCTCACATCTCTTGGATAAGAGCGAGTGTTTATGGCGCCTTCATCATCTATCCTAAACGCCATGTTCCTTATCCATTTCCAAAGCCAGACAAAGAAGTCCCTATGATTATCGGTAGACATCACTATATACATTTATGCCATTGATTCACCAATATTTTCTTATAAAAGATTGATTCATCAATGATTTCTTATAGACTTCATTGATTGTTTGTCTGCATTATATATCGCAGGGGAATGGTGGAATGCAGATACTGAGAAAGTCATCAATCAGGCTTTGCAAACTGGAGGTGGTCCTAACGTTACGGATTGCTACACTATTAGTGGACATCCTGGGCCTCTCTACAACTGCTCAGCCATTAATGGTTTGATTTCTAATTTCTTACTCTTATAATACACTTAGCAGATCAGCTCTCAAAGTTGCTCAGCTTAGATCCCGATTTCCAATTTTCTAGGGTTATATGACAATTCTGGTCCATGCACGTCAAAGTTACTAATCTCCTCGTTAAAACCCAATTCTACAGTATCATTGAATTTTTAAGTCACACGCATCTGATACTATCTAGATTCAATATATCAGAATGTTCATAGATCTCTTAGGTCAACAAATTACAAGTACGGAAATAGTTTTCTCATTGTTTCACCGTGATCATAATTCCGTCATGATCTTTTGCATGGTTTTACCTTGTACAACAAATTTCATGTGTTTTGCAGACACGAAACATCAAAAAAGTTGAAATACACCAAATCTATAAAATCCAAGAAATTTCGTTTCCTCGGATTCAAACAAAGTTGATAAAATAAAGTATATTGTGATATATTTACGTGAGAAACTTATTTTTAGGTACACAATTTAACTTTGATATGACTTATACTTACATCAAAAGTAGTTTGCCTCAACAACTTGTTGTGTTAAGAATGGTAATCTTAACAGACATAATACATTAATTAGCTCGTTACTTGAATAGTTGAATTGGTTTAATGACCCATAATATTATGGCATCCATGATATTTATTTATGGTTTGTTGTCATGTAGCTGTTGCTTAATATTGATAAGGCAATTCATTTGCTATTGATAAGGTAATTCATTTGCCTATGTAATAGTTATTACCATTTTGTGTTTTTTTAGTCTTTATCACAGTTTATTATGGCTTGATCCATTCCTTATTGTTTTGGGTAAGCCTTTTCATATAGTGAAAAGCACACACACACAGAGGTTATCATTAAAACCTAAACACATCAAATAAAATTTATATTTATTTGTATTTTTATATTTTTTAGCTAACCTTTTCACATAGTGAAAAACACAAGCATAGATCCAATCTTATTAGAGATTGTGATCTAAACAAGAAAATCCATTCTTGAAAATGATACCTTATCACAATAGCATAAACCCTCTCTTCTATATTAATATTTATACTATGAATTTGAATTTGTTGTAAGTAGTTCCAAATACATGTAATGTCACCGTAAGAAAATTTCCTTTGTGATGGAAAATTGGTTTTTGTAAACATGATCTGGTCTCATCTGGTTTTCTTTGATCACTATTATTTCTATATGTGACAAAACAAAGGTGATCATGTGAAATGCACATACACTCATTCTGAACGTTGTTCCTGGGAAGACATATCTTCTTTGAATAATTAATGCTGCCCTCAATGATGAAATGTTCCTGGCCATTGCCAATCATACTATGACTGCGGTGGAGGTAGATGCGATGTATACCAAGCCTGTGACGACAGACACCATTATGATAGCGCCTGGACAAACTGTAAGCTCCCGCATCCGCATCCATTCAGCGGGCCGACTGTTCATCTTCTTCATCCATTCAGCTATCGACGGTTCATTAGGTTTGGCAACCGTTTTCTTGTTGGGAGCTTTTGGAGTGGTCCATCACCTAGATTTGTGGAACTTTTGACACATAGCCATCAGAAGCTTGATGGAATCTTGGTTATTTAAAACCCCTGTTGGTCCCCAAAGCTCACACTCTCAATCCCCTTCAGTTTTACACCATCAAGAAAGAGAAAGCAGAGCTTGGAAGAACCGTACAGGAAGCTAAAGTTTTGTGGAACAGGGAAATATTCTACAGCAATTCAAGTAGCATCAATGGCTGGAGGTATGAACTATTGGTGTTGCTATTTCGATTTTGTTTCAGAGTTTTATTCCGCATTTGTTCAGAATTAGAAATTTTTGCTAACAGTTAGTATCAAAGCAGTTATCTCTGCCTTGGTGTTCTGTATGTAGTTGCCACAGTAGGGTTTTCTCTGTGTGTCTGCATTGGATATGAATGGATGAAATCCTGATACTTCAACTTATTGTGTTCCTCTGCGATTGGGATTGCTTTTCCTGCCATTGCATGTTCCAACATTTTTGTATGTGTTCCATCCATGGAATTTGGTATGCATTCCATATTATATGTGTTTGATCTTCTTCATAGATCCAATAATTGGGTATGTATATCTGGTCACTGTGTGTATTTTTATAATCATTTCAGATCTGCGATAAGCATGAATGAATTTTCCAATCGTTGTATTTGAATCATTCCAGATATGAATTAGGCATGAGTGTAATTCCAGTCGTTGTATGCATTTGATGAATCACTTTAGATCTGCTTGGGGTGTATATATATTTCCACCATGTGACTACGTTTTTTATTTCTAGACTACATGTGATCTATTGCCTACGTTTTGATTGTAAAACTTCGGATTCAGATGTTCTGTGTTTTTACACTGCGTTGTTTTATTATGAGATACATATCTCTAACATCTTCCACAATTTCCTTTAGTTTGCATTCAGAATGCATGGTTTTTATTATGATGTACAGATCTAAAATAAATAGATTGGAAACATCCATATTTTAAGAATTTAAATATTGTAATCTGAATTTTTAAAATTCCATCAAAATCACATTTGAAAACCATAAAAACCATTTGGAACTCCACGACATGATCTTAACAGCTATGTGGAAGAATGGATATTTCAAGAGCTTTTTTTTTTTTTTTTTTTGGTTGTATCTGCTGGTTGAATTCTAAGGAGGCTAGGCGGCTTCAATCAATGGAGTTGATCCCACGCCAAACATTCCAGTTTTTTATTTTAGGCAAACCCGAGCGGCCTATTTTGGTGATTGACATGACAGTTTCACTTACATTTTTTTGCCAGGCTTACTTAGACCAAACATGTCTATAATACCCTGCTATTTTTCTCATCAGTGTTTTTGAAAAGCTTGCCATTGATCTGGGATTTTTGTGATTGTGGTCAATTGCTACAAATAACTGCTCAAATATCCCTTATTTTGTACTAAGTTCCTGGTGTTTTTCAGTAAATTATGCATCGAAGACTTATTGGGAAAAGGGCTTCATTGAGTCGTTGGTTGATTCAAGTAATTTTCAACAGGTCTCTGTATATTATTCGATTTCCATTGATCTACTATGCTTATATACAAGATCAGCTCCAATATCATGGTTCTGACCACGCAGAACCATGTGTATTGCGGCATTTCCTGAGAACCTCTCCATCTTATGTTTTCTGTTGTTTGCATAAAGGAAATATGGTATTTTTGAATATCTATTTTTGAAAGTAATGGATTTTATATTCCAGAATTTCTTAGCTTGCCCACTTTAGATCTGTTCATTTGAAGTTTGTTTTGTTACAGTGAACAGCAATAATGTCTAGTGATCTATATGATATTTAATTAGAGAACAGCCACAGCATCTCTAATTAATTAATATTATATTTTTTTGTTTAGGATCACATAAAGAAAGTTTAGACATTAATTGTAATTAATTATACTAAATATAATAAATTTTATCCCACGGGAATTTTTATTATATTTATGTAATTAATTAGGATAAAATATTAAAGTATTCATAACTTACCCACAGGAATTATGAATTAATAGTTTTATCATGAAGAATATTTGAATCTGCTTAAATTAAAAATTTAGCCCACAGGCAATTTTTATGTCATTAGATTCAATCTTAAAGCATGAATTTACATTGGTAAAACATGAAATTTTATTTGGTCTCAATTTTTAAACATAATCTTTATTTTTATGCAGTTGTACAACCTGCAAATTTCTCTGAAATTCGTTATGATATCCTTGAACTTAAGGGAGATAACTATAAGGTCTAGAAGGAGAGAATTCTCCTTCATTTGGGATGGATGGACATAGATTATGCTATTAGGAAAGATGAACCACCAGCACTCACCAATACCAACACTGCAGCGAACATCACGCTTTATGAGCGATGGGAGCGATCTAATCATTTGAGCATGATGTTCATTAAGACTAAAATTTCAGCTGGTATTCGTGGTTCAGTTGATCAGTATGAAAGGTTCCGAGATTTGTTGAAAGCCATTGATGATCAATTTGTCACTTCAAACAAGGCACTAGCAAGCACCCTAATCATGAAGTTCTCATCCCTAAGGCTCACCAGTGTGAAAGGTGTGCACGAGCACATCATGCAAATGAGGGACACTGTGGCTCAATTGAAGAAACTCGAGGTTGAAATATCAGAGTCTTTCCTAGTGCACTACATCCTGAACACCCTTTCGCGCCAATATGGACCTTTCAAAATCTCATACAACACACATAAGGATAAATGGTCAATAAATGAACTCATGACCATGTGTGTTCAAGAGGAAGAAAGACTGGTGATGGAACTGGGAGAAAGTGCAATGCTGGCAACGCATAGGAAGGGAAAATCTCAAGCCAATAAGAAAGGGAAAGGTAAAGTACCTCCCCAAGCTAATATTAATAAGGATTCCAAGTGTTTCTTCTATAAAAAGAAGGGACACGTGAAGAAGGAATGCGAAAAATTTCAGAAATGGCTTGCAGACAAAGGTAATGCAATCTCGTTTGTTTGTTATGAATCTAATATGGTCAATGTCAATATTAACACTTGGTGGATTGATTCTGGATCAACAATTCACATTTCAAATTCTTTGCAGGGTTTGCAAAACCTAAGGAAGCCAGTGGGAAGTGAGCAAAGCATCTTATCAGGAAACAAGATGGGCTCGCATGTGGAAGCTATAGGAACATGCTATTTAACTTTAAGCAGTGGCTTTGTTTTAGAATTAGAAAAGGTCTTTTATGTTCCAAGTTTTTTTAGAAACTTGATTTCAGTTTCAAGACTTGTACATTTTGGATATTCCTTTAACTTTTCAGAAACATCCGTCAGTTTATTTTATAAATCTGATTATGTTGGGAATGGTATTTTGTCTGATGATCTTTACTGCATTAATTTACAAAACAATGTCACTTATGATTCAATACATGTTCACACTGGCGCTAAAAGATGTGTTATTAATGAAGATTCCTCTAAATTATGGCACCAGAGGTTAGGTCATATCTCCATAGAGAGAATTAAAAGATTGGTAAATGAAGGAGTACTTACACTAGTACAAAAGCGCGGATTTTTCCACAGAGGTTTTCCACGTTTCTTACTTTTTGGTGTAAAATGGGAAGCAAGAGGAACGAGGACAGATGCAGGGACTCTTATCCGTCGCTGTATCCACGCCCAAAGCCTTGGACGTCGCTGTATCCACGGCTATCCGTCGCTATAGCGACGGCACCGTCTTTTGTTGACTTTTTACAAATAAGAGGTTCGATCTTCTTTTTGTTTTCGTTTTCGTGGGTGGGTGGATTAATGCTTATAGTTATGGAGGACGAGGAGGAGGAATCAGAGGGAGGAAGAGTTCGAGGCGGCTGTTTTTGGAAATCGATAATAATATTTAGCAAGGTGTTCTCATGCATGCAAATCTGAGTATTCGATCTGGCATCATCGCACCAGCAAGCTAGGGTTTAACCGTTGGCCCCATTTACATCTACTTGGAGGTCCCGCCATGGTCAGCCCCGGCCTCTGTAAATGCCCAGCAATAATAACTATCTGTTGATGTTGTAAGCAATTGCAGTGAAAAGGAAGAGGGAGTAACACGCAGGAGGCTTTGGAGCCCATGGAGAGTTGTGAAAGATTTGATTTCATGGTTTGTAGTGATGAGAGAGGCGTTTGGGACTCCATTCCTGGTCGTGGTGATGATTGTTTATGGTGTAAGTCAAGGCTATGGAGGGCAAATGAAGCGCCTTGCCACTAATTATTATTGGAAAGATGTTCTGAAGATGCAGCCTGCCTCTACACAAGCATTCACGGTAACCCATTTCGTTTCTTCTTGTATTCACTATGTTTTTTTTATTTTTCATGGAAACCCGCTTCTTCTTATAATCACCTGGGACAGAATATTTCTCATTTGAAGCTTTTGAATGGCGAGTACTATACCATATTGCCTTCCACAAAGCTAACAATTTTGCAGTTTCTTTGCGATGATATAATGGAGGCTGAGGAAGTTCGAACAGAAATCAACATGCGGGTAAACTTTGAACAAGATACAGCACCTTTATTATGGGATGAGAATTGACTAAACTCTTGGGAGTATTCAGAGGTAGCTGTGAGTGTGCTAGCGCGAGGTTTCCAGGTGGATATATTCCCCTGTTGACCTTCTGAGGTTGGATCTAATCATTCAGCCCAATACTACCTAGAATTGGTTGCGCATGAGAAGATCCATCCACAGGCTGTGCATCCATAATACTGGCATCATTAGGAGGAATATCGATATGGATTTTGGTTGCATGCACAATATTTGAGGTTGGACTACTATGTGACAGAACGGGATTCAACAGATCTGCTATGCCTGTGGGTATGGTGATATCATCAATAGAGGTTGCTGGACACCTAGGTATTTGTTGGTTCAGTGAAACACTGAAATGCCTTCAATCTAGCAGTCATTTGATAGTTGTTAGTAATCATTGAAGGGGATTGAACCCATGGGTAATGGTGATATCATCAATAGAGGTTGCTGGACACCTTGATATTTGCTGGTTCAGTGAAATGCCTTCAATCTTGTGGTCATTTGATAGTTGTTAGTAATCATTGAAGGGGATTGAGCATGAGCCAAACTCCCATGAAGCAATCTAGCTATGGTCCTCTTCAGATCATCATTCACTAATGGAATGCAGTCTTGAATTGAGCTCCTGCCATAAGACTTGCTTCTGGTCATGTACATTTGTTGCTGATACGAGTAATTGGACACTGCCTTGCCATGATCAATTACGACCCCATCAACTTGGAGAGAGCTGGGAGATGGATCTCTGGGGAGGCAGCATTCAGTCTTCTCCACAGGACTTGATCTCGTGCTACCTTGGACTCAACATTCCAACACTAGCATGCTAGGATCGCAACACCCTTTACAAGTTCAAGGTGTGACAACTATCGTGTCTATTTTCCTTTCTTGCAGGAGGCATTTTGATTTGATATTATATCCCTTCATTTCCTTCTGATCAGGTTTATTAGTAACACGAAATCACTCACCACTACCAATTTGTTAATCCCCAATTTAAGTGAAATGTGTAGACCTTGAACCAAATCCATGAACTTGGCTTCATATATGAAACTATGCTCATCCCCATTCTATATCTCAGGATGGTCTGTAATATGTATTGCATGGCCACAAAAAATTTCTTCTTCAGCCGTCTGCTTCTGTTTTTATTTTGAAGTTTCTTCGATGCTGATTTTGAAGGAGCTGTGAAGATCAATGTCCTAGTTGGAATATGTTCCTTAATAGTGTGGCTGCCTCATTTCATTCTTCAAAGGGTGCCTTTTTAGCCTTTTGGTTGAATTTGTGATCTATCTAAGTTTATGCTTGTTCCTTATTTGCTTTGTTGTTGATAGTTATTGTGAATGCTTATTACTTGTTAGCATTTTTAACCTAGTTATGTAATTGGTGAATAGTGTATTCATTTTTTCAGTCATTCATATAATCTTTTAACACTTCGTGTCTATTTGTTTCTGTAGATTTGGAAATGCTCACAAGCAGAAGGTACTATAGCCTGTGGTACATTGCGTCTTTAGGTGAAGTTCGTAGCATCCATGTGATACCTTGTGGTAGGCTATGATCAAAATGCGTAGTTCTGGTTAGACTAAATTTAAGGGATAAGAGAATCTACATTTATTTTGATACTATGTGCTTTTGTGTGGCAATTTAATGAAAAGGTTACCTGGTTTCTAATTGTAGCCACTTTGTAGAAAAGTGGGAACCTGGAAACTTTATTTGCATGCTAAATTCTAACGTTGTACAGTATCACATGAAGTTGAGTTCAGGGTCATATTGTTGTTGTTTCCATTAATTGCTTTAATGTCTTTAGGCTGTACCTTTCTGTCTTTTCCTTGACCATTTCCATCTGAAAACTATTCTCTTTGATTTTAGTAGTCTAAGAGATAACATAAAGTGACAAATTGCTGTAGTTTTTTCTTACCAGTTAAATCATGCCTGGTGCGAGTGACATAATTTTATTTTCATGGGTGCGATCAAGAATATGAATTTACAATCGATGTGAAGGAAGCAATGGAAGTAGACGAAGATGTAAGAGAATGAGATGCTCTTTCCGGAGGAATGCTTTTTACAATTTGTCAAGCTGCCTTTGCAATTAAGCAGGGGAGCTCCTTATTTTTATACCCCTAAGCTTTTAGTATAATATAAGTAGTACAGTTTCTAAAGTCCAAAGGATTGACTTTAATTTTATTGAATTTGCTTTACTTTGCAATAAACGTTTGCTGATTAGTTGACACATTTGAAATGAATGATGTTTATATATTCATTGCTGTATTTGAACAACTAACAAATTTGGATTTTGGATTTGGATGAATGAATCTCTCCTATTAAGAGGCTTCCAGTTTTGAATCACTTTAAGTATGTATTGAATATTGAAGAGATTAAATCTATTTCTTTGAATTACTTATAGAGTATCAATCTCTTTGAACATCGACGGCACATTGTTTTACATTGCTTGATTTTTGTATCGGACCCTTTGAATCCAGCTGGGGTGTCGAATTGTATTTTTTTAAAAACACAGAGAACGTCGGTCAACCAATGCTCAAGCATCATAAAATGCAACGAAAGGCCACTTCAATTACATAGTTATTATTAAAAATATATCACATTATTTGAAATGAAAGGCCACTTCAATTACATAGTTATTATTAAAAATATGTATTACTATTCTATACTAAAAGTAGTTGCTATAATTCTCTTTCTTATATGTTGATCTTTCAATCTTCTGCTAGACAACAGAGCATCTTCATTACAAAGAGACGGACATCAAAATTTGGATC
>LPNX010321926.1:193712-221767 GCA_001517045.1 Pseudotsuga menziesii
CACTGATCCTTTGACTAAGGGCATGCCACTGTTTAAATTCAAGGATCATGTACTGAATATGGGACTTGGTTCCATTATGTAGTTTCTCATTGTATGGACAATGTTATTTTTAATGAAATTCTTAATTGTTGTTTTTTCTCATACATATGTGCACCTTAATTTAATTTGAGAAAATTCATCTATGAGGACCAAGAATGAACATAAGGTTTATTCATTAAGAAATTGTTGCCACATAAATTAAAATAGCAATAAATACATAGTAATACATGGAAGGTAATACTTGTCATAAGAGGACTTATCGCCATGATTCTTGTATCTATTACTTAATACAAATTGTCAATAGGTTTTAAGATGAGACAATAAGTTTGGAAGTATGGACCAAGTGGGAGAATGTAAACTCCCGCATCCGCATCCATTCAGCGGGCTGACTGTTCATCTTCTTCATCCATTCAGCTGCCGACGGTTCATTAGGTTTGGCAACCGTTTTCTTGTTGGGAGCTTTTGGTGTGGTCCATCACCTAGATTTGTGGAACTTTTGACACATAGCCATCAGAAGCTTGATGGAAGCTTGGCTATTTAAAACCCCTGTTGATCCCCAAGCTCACACTCTCAATCCCCTTCAGTTTTACACCATCAAGAAAGAGAAAGCAGAGCTTGGAAGAACAGTACAGGAAGCTAAAGTTTTGTGGAATAGGGAAATCTTCTACAGCAAGTCAAGTAGCATCAATGACTGGAGGTATGATCTATTGGTATTGCTATTTCGATTCTGTTTCATAGTTTTATTCTGCATTTGTTCAGAATCGGAAATTTTTGCTAACACAGATGACCATTCTGCATCCGACTACAAGGGTAAATAGTTCTTCATAGCAGCTAGTCCATATGCGACAGGATAAGGCACATTCGACAACACCACTCTTGCAGGGATTCTAAGCTACTCTAAACATGTCCATTTTAACACCTCTCATCTAAATTCTTCTTCTAATTTTAGCAATATTATCCTTCCAAAGCTCCTGGTCTTTAACGATACTGCTTTCACCACCAACTTTACCCTAAAGATCAAAAGCTTAGCCAGTGCACAATACCCTGCATTGGTTCCACAGATAGTAGACAAAAAGTTCTATTTCACTGTGAGTCTTGGATTGAATCCATGTCCAAAGGGTCAGAAATGCCAGGGAGTCAATGGAACCAAATTCACTGCATCCATTAACAATGTTTCCTTTGTTATGCCCCCCGTTGCTCTTCTGCAATCACATTACACAGGAAAAATGAAGTGAGTTTATAAGACCAACTTCCCAGATAAGCCTCTATTCCCATTCAACTACAGAGGCAATCCTCCAAAAAACGTCACAACTCCCATGAACGGAACAAGGGTGAAAGTCCTCCCTTTCAACACCACTGTCCAGCTGGTTCTGCAGGACACCAGCATCGCAGGTGCTGAGAGTCATCCTCTCCATTTGCATGGCTTCAATTTCTTCATCGTAGGCCAAGGGTTTGGAAATTACAATGAAACAAAAGATTCCCCAAAATTTAACCTCATCGACCCTGTAGAAAGAAACACCGCTGGAGTGCCAGCAGGTGGCTGGCTGGCCTTGAGATTCAGAGCTGACAATCCAGGTAAACTGTCTCATATTCTAAACTCAAATGATAGGATATATATATTTTTATAAAAAAATGACTCATAAACACGAATATCCCTGTGAGGTACTGTTAAATCGTGATTTTAAATTAAATTATTGTTATTCTTGCAGAGGAATGATAAGGTAACTTTTATTTGGTGCTTGCTACAGGTGTCTGGTTCATGCACTATCATTTAGAAGTTCACACGTCGTGGGGACTAAAGATGGCTTGGATTGGGAAAAATGGCAAAGGACCCTCCCAATCACTACTTCCTCCTCCACCTGACCTTCCTCTCAGCTAGAAGATTTGGATTCATGTGCCATGCGATTTATTTCATTCTGTAGTGCATAAGCTGATCCCCGAATAGTGTTTTTTAGTTCATTCTGTTTTCTTGGGAATGGCCATGACCATCCCACTAGTACTATTGTATTTGAGAAATGTGTGTATATCTGCAGAGGCTAGCCAGATCTCCAAAGAGTGTGACATAAATTCAGTTTTTTTATATTTGAGAAATCTATTCTACTTTGGTTGACATGATTCAGTTTAAAAATTTGTTTTTAATTAATTACGTTTTCATAATTTAACATATTCCACGAGAAAGAATGGAATATAAATAGATGTGTGCGTATATTAATATATTACAAAATTCAAATCATTTTATGATTTTAGTAAACTTAAAATCAACCGTATGAGATTGATAATGGTTCTTGGATTCCAACGATGAGATTTGATAATGGTTCTTGGATTCCAACGATGAGATCTTAATGCAGATTCCAATCTGGAGACTGCATGTATGTGGCTACACTTGCTGTATTGACTAAAATAATGGAAACTGCATGTATGTGGCTACACTCACTGTATTGACTAAAATAATGGAACCATGAGAAGAAACCTTGTTCGCCTAGTCTACGTACCAATCCCATAATTAACTACCAAAGGGTTCAATGTAATTATGATTTCTAATACTTTCATAATCGCATAAGACCTTCTTTGGGAATTAAAAAAATAAATGTTACAAAACATGATTAATTTTCTTACAAAACATAATGTATCTTTAGAATGTAGGGATGCAATTCAGTAAATTTGAAATATTATATGTTGTGTCAAACATCAAAATCATATTCATATTTCACTTGTTAGGCAAAGATTTCATTAGAATCACTTAGAAGGGGCTTATGTTTCTACTTTGTAACCTTGAATCATGGCATTCACTATGAGTGTACCCTCAATGGCCATTTAGCAAAAATTGGACAATTTTCCTTTCTTTAAAATTCTAATCAGAATAAAAACACCCTTCTCAACAATATACAAAGCCCCAAGATCCATAGTGAGGAATGCAATAAAGTTCATAATCTCTTAGGGGAGGCAAGTCTTAGGGTTGGGGGAGGAGCTTCTTTGACCCCAGTGGAAATAAGATACACTCTTTTGTGTGAGGATTGGGAAGTAGGACAAACAATCACCCAAAATAGGTTGCTTTAATGCAGGGACTAGAAACAATCATAGAGCTTAATATGATAAACTATAAGTCTTTATATATTCTTGGATAATCATACAAAAGATAAAAAAACATACAATTCAGGAAAAAAACTGATGGAAAAGTCAAAAAATTAATTTTTGCACTCATCCATGATGTCTATTCAATTTTTTCATCTTAAGCACAAGAATAATGCAAAAGCATATATGGAAGCCAACAAAGGCTCTCTTCTCAAGCAAAGTGAATTTTTGATAACAACAAATGTCTTTGCAACAAATGATCTGTCTTTTAACTTTTAACCAACAATTCCCTCGGGATAAGACTTAGGGGGAGAGATAACAGTGCTCCTTGGTAGTAAGGAACTCAACCCACTCTCCATAAGTGAACCATAGAGCAAGTATGGCCCTCAATAAGTTGGTATGTGGTCACGCAGGTGGATGTTGTGCCCCTCCAAATTTTGTGTGCAATAAATGTATGATGGCCAATGGCCATATCCTTTCCCTCCATCCTCGTGCGTTCTGTTTAGGCTATTTTCCATGTGATAGCATTTAAGGAGTCGTTCTCATTCGACTGCTCGCACATTCTACATTCCATCACTCAGGATTCTCGGCATGCGATGGACCTTATCAGGCCAGTCGAAGGTCATACAAGTGGACGTTGGCCACCACTGGTGTTTGTGAGCATTAAATATAATATGGTAAGAACATATCCCACCATCCTTGTACGATGGGTTTTGGTGACTACTTTTAAGGAGGTTTCCATATCCCATTACTTGTCCATCTTTCAATTTTTTTATCTTTGGAATTGTTAGCCAAAACCAAGCCGAATAAACTTGAGTTTACCACTCAGTTAATATTAAAAATTAATTTTCACTTTTTCACGCCGACCTCTTTTTCTTTTTCCACTTGTTGGGTGAAACTTGTCTATCTCCCGACTAGACAAGTCTATCAACTTTGGTCGGACTTTGGACCCGACTGATTTACCTCGACCACTTGTCACTTCGAAGTCGGCTAACTTCGACTTCCAAGTCAGCTCACCTCTTCGACCACTCAAGTCGGCTCACCTCTTTGACTTCTCAAGTCTGCTCACTCAACCGACCTCTCAAGTCGGCTTATTCAACTGACCTTGTCGGTTCACTTTGGTCAAAATCTACAGAGTATGTTTCTTAGTCTAAGAGACTTAAGAAATTACAAATGCTTTTCACCTGTGAGTAAGATTAAGTAAAAATGGACACATTAACAAATCCAAAGAACTTATAAAAACATATGCCCAATATGTAGGAAGACTTGAGTCGACCAATGTGCCGTAAAACCCTGGAACTTTCACGTGGTGAAAAATTTATGGGTTCTTGTTCTTTCACTCAACTGTAATGGTAAAAGACATTTACACAAGTAAATTTGGAAATATTATGCGTCCAAATAAACACGTTCAACCATAAACTATTTCATACATATAACTTATGCGAAAATAACAAAGTATTACAAACTTGTCAGTCGAGACTTGTCGGCTCACTGACTGATCCTTTTACAGAGCTTAGGCTCTTCGGCTGAATCACTTACACAGAAGCTTGAGCTTCGACTTCTCTTTCTCACCCTAAGTTCCTCTGTCTCTCTATTGTGTCTCTTCTGTCTCTAACCTAATTTACAATTTGCTTCTTCTATTTATAGGCAACCTGAAGATTGCTTCTACATGGGTCGACTGACTCAACATTAAAGACTGTAATAAATATCTACCTAACAACCGAGCTTCAAAAATAAATTCGACTGGTTTACATTACCGAATCGTGGACTCTTCCCTCTTGTCAGAATGACTGACAAGATCTTGACTGGTACAGACTCTGACAAAGTCGGCTGAGAGTCAGGTACGGATTTGTGAGTAATTACTTTTTCCAACACTCCCCCTTAATTATAAGCAGATGGAGATTTTTAAAACAAAATTTACAAAATGTTTCATAGCTTAGACATGCTCTGTTTATGACATAGTTCACTGTGCAAAACTTGTCATTCCAAGATAACTACACAGATACTGGAATGTGTCCTTTGCCAATGGTTTTGTAAAAATGTCTGCAAGTTGATCTTCAAACATGCAAAGTTTCAAACAAATCTCCTTGTTGTTCACCAACTCTCTTATGAAATGAAACCTTGTGTCGATGTGCTTGGTTCTCTTGTGAAACACATGATTTTTTGATAATGCTATGGCTGAATTGTTGTTGCAGAAGATTGTTGTCAATTCTTGATGGTTCTGTGACAATTCTTTTAACACTCTCCTCATCTAGACAGCTTGACATGCAGCACTTGTCGCTGCAACATACTCTACTTCAGCTGAAGACAAAGTTACAATGAGTTGTTTCTTTGAAGCCCATGAAAAAACACCAGTACCAAAATGAAATGTGTACCCAGATGTGCTTTTCCTGTCATCTATGCTACCTCCATTGTCACTGTCAGTGTAGCCAATGCGTTTAAAATTTTCTAAGGTTGAATACATAATACAAAGGTATTTTGTGCCACTTACATGCCTCAGAATTCTTTTACCTGCTTGTCAATGTGATTCTTTTGGTGACCCCATGAACCTTGAGATCAGACTTACTCCATACATAATGTCTGGAATTGTCGTTGTCAAATACATAAGGCTGCCAACAAGCCTTTTGAATAGCGTAGGATCTACTATGGATCCTTCATCATCCTTGCTCAATTTTAAACCTGTTATTACTGGTGTTGGGGTTGTCTTGCAATTAGACATGTTAAATCTTTTTGAAACTTCACTTGCATATTTAGACTGTGATATAAAAATACCACTTTCAGACTGCTGAACTTCAATGCCTAGGAAAAACTTCATAAGCCCCAGATCAGTCATTTCAAATTCACTTTACATGACTGCTTTAAAATCTGCTATGCCAAAATCACCAGTAAATATTAAATCATCTACATACAGGCAGACAATTAACATCTTACCTTGCTCATTGACTTTGGTGTACAACGTTGGTTCACTTTCACTTCTGTGAAATCCATTTTTAGTGAGATAGGAATCAATCCGACTGTACCAAGTTCTAGGAGCTTGCTTCAAACCATAGAGTGCCTTTTTGAGCCTATACATTTTATGTTCTTGACCTGGAGCTTCATACCCTTGTGGTTGTTCCACATATACTTCCTCTTCTAGATAGCCATTTAAGAATGTCGACTTGACATCCATTTGATGAACATGCAATTTTTTTTGTGCAGCAATGGCCAAAACTGTTCTGACTGTATCCATGCATGCAACATGTGCAAACGTCTCATTGAAGTCTATGCTGGGTTGCTATGTGAACCCTCTTGCTACCATTCTTTCTTTGTGCTTTTGCACATTCCCATCAGCATCTTGCTTGGTCTTATAAATCCATTTGACACTGATTACATCTTTGTCTTTTGGTACATCAACCAATTCCCATGTCTGGTTCTTCTCAATGCATTCTATTTCTTCATCCATGGCTTGTGCCCATACTTCTTCTTCGATAGCTTCTTCAAATGTTTGTGGATCATATATAGGAGAAAATAGTGCAAAGAGAGAGAATAAATTTGATGTACCAGCTTCATATATCTCTCGCAGACTTCTTGTCTTCACAGGTTCTGTCGATGTCAACCTTGACGAAATGCTTGATGGAGTCTGTTGTCCTCTTGGTGTACTTGTCGATGTAGTTTGAGTTGCTAATTATGTCGATGGTCCTTGTGTTGAACCATGTCGCAGTGTCATGGGAGTCGACGGTGCTGTGACCGGTTGACTTACATGTGGTATTTGAACCACTTCCTCTTCCATATCATCATTTTCGACATTCGACACAATGTTGACATTTATGTCAATAGTTCCATCCCATGATTTGTTCTCGACAAATTGAACATCTCGACTGATTATCACTTTCCTTGCGACAGGTTCATACATCTTGTATGCCTTTGTGTCTTCTGAATAGCCGACAAAAATACATTTTTGTCCCTTCTTGTCTAGCTTCCTTCTCAGCTCATCTGGAACATGAGCATATGCAACACAACCAAAAACTTTTAAATGAGAAACACTATGATTCATACTTGTCCATGCTTCTTAGGGAACTTTGTTCGTCACACTCTTTGTCGGACACCGGTTCATAATGTAAATAGCAGTTGCGACTGCTTCACCCCAATACTCATTTGGCAAATGCTTGGCTGCCAACATGTTGCATGCCATCTCCATGATGGTTATGTTCTTTCTTTCGGCAATACCGTTTTTCTAAGGTGTACACCGTGCAGTGAATTCTTTTTGTATGCCATGGGTCTTGCAAAAATTCAGAAATTCATTTGAAACATATTTACCTCCTCTGTCGATCCTTAAGATCTTGATGCGGTGACCACTCCTGTTCTCCATGAGTGCCTTAAACTACTGAAAATAACTAAATGCATCATATTTATGTTTCAAAAAATATACCCATGTTTTTCTTGAGTAGTCATCAATAAAAGTTAGAAAATATTTGCAGCCACCAATGGATGATGTCTGCATTGAACCACAAATATCAAAGTGCACAATTTCAAGTGGTGTGTGTGCTCTATATGACTTTTCGACTGGAAAATTCTCTCTGTGCTGCTTGCCAAAAATGCAGCCTTCACAAACCCTCTCTGGTCTATCGATCAATGGTAATCCCTTCACCATATTCTTTGTGTGCAGGAGCTTCAACCCACCAAAATTCAGATGTCCAAATCTAAAATGCCACAACCAGGATTCATCCTGAACTTCTGTCTGAAATGCAGCTTGCAAATTAGCGCTGCAATTTTCTTTCTTATCGAGGAGCTCGACTATTTATTCACTTTATGCCTTGAATGCAGCTCCTGTGTTTGTCTTCCATTTCATGTCGGAAACTATTCTCAATGGAAACAAGCGGTTGCTTTTCATTGGCACTTTTGCTATTAGCTGGTCGCTTGGACGCTTGTCTTTGATCACACAGTGATCATCTTCCATGTAGACTCTGTAGCCTTTTTGTATCAATTGTCCAATGCTTAACAAATTATGTTTCAAACCTTCGACATGATAGACATCAGGGATATACTTACTCTCCCCCTGTTTGGTTAGAATATCAACAGTGCCTTTTCCTAAGACAGTAACTTGGACATTGTTTCCAAGTGTAACATTAGTTTTAACTGAGTTGTCTAGACTGGAAAACAAGTTTAAATTTCTAATCATGTGGTTGTTGCATCATAAATCTAAGTACCATATGTCATGTGGACTTTTTTGAACAGCATTGCATTCAAGTGGAGATGTCGATGCCATTAACATTGCACTTGTCGAAGTGCTGGTGCTGGTCGACTAATTTGGGCTTTGCCTTCCTTGGTCATATTGCTTCTTTCTACATTCATATGCATAATGACCAAATTTCTTACAGTAATGACATTGAATTTTTTATTTATCAAACCTCTGGCCACTTGGCTGACTTGGGTTCTAATTATCTCCTCTGCCACCGATGTTTGCAGGACTTCTGCCTCGTCCTCCTCTTGAAGAACTTCTTCCTCTACCTCTGAAGTTGTTTCTCCCCCTGCCTCTACCACGGCTTATGGATGACTGTGCTGAGAATGCACCTTCCAATGATGTCTATGTTCTGTTGAGTCTATGTTCATGATTGATGAGTGAAGCTTGCAACTCATCAATGGTAAATGTCGTCATGTCTGTGTGTTATTCTAAGGTCACAACCAAGTTTTCAAATCTTGGGGGAAGACTTCTGAGAATTTTTTCAATAACCCTTCGGTCTTCTATGGCTTCTCCATGAGATTTCAGTTGGTTTATCAACCCAACAACTCTGGTGTATAATGAGTCTACATTCTCTGAATCTTTCATGGACAGAGATTCAAAATCTCTTCTCAGAATCTGTAGCTTGGATGTCTTTACCTTATCCAAACCTTGATAAGCAGTCTCCAATGTATCCCATGCTTGCTTAGCATTAATTTTTGTTGCTATTCTTGGGAGTATGCTCTCATGAATAGCTTGATGTATGTAGAACAGATTTTTTCCATCTTTCTTCCTTTGTTCTCTCAACACATCTTTCTCAGCCTGTGTGATATTGTTATATGATGTCATGTATGTTGGTTCTACATAACCATGCTGGACTATCTCCCAGACATCTTGACCTCTGAATAAAACCTTCGTTGTTAAAGACCAATATTCATAATTCTTTCCTGTAAAAATTGGAGTTTGTAATGAACCAGAAGTGGAATCCATTTTTAATTTTTAATTAACTTTCCTTAGAAAATTAATTTTCCACTTTTTAAGACAAGATTTCTTTCCTAAATCTTGGGCTGATATAAACCTTGCTCTGATACCAGTTAGCCAAAACCAAGCCGACTAAACTTGAGTTTACCGCTCAATTAATATTAAAATTTAATTTTCACTTTTTCACGTCGACCTCTTTTTCTTTTTCCACTTGTCAGGTGAAACTTGTCTATCTCTCGACTAGACAAGCCTATCAACTTTGGTCGGACTTTGGACCCGACTGATTTACTTCGACTTACTTGTCGATTCTACCGACTGATTTTACCTCGACCACTTGTCACTTCGACCTCCAAGTCGGCTCACCTCTTCGACCACTCAAGTCGGCTCACCTCTTCGACTTCTCAAGTTGGCTGACCTCCTTGACTTCTCAAGTCAGCTCACTCAACCGACCTCTCAAACCGGCTTACTCAACCGACCTTATCGGTTCACTTTGTGTCTATTGTGTCTCTTATGTCTCTAACCTAATTTACAATTTGCTTCTTCTATTTATAGGCAACCTGAAGATTGCTTCTACATGGGTCGACTGACTCACCATTAAAGAATGTAATAACTATCTACCTAACAACTTAGCTTCAGAAATAAATTCGACTGGTTTACATTGCCGAATCATGGACTCTTCCCTCTTGTCAGATTGACCGACAAGATCTTGACTGCTACAGACTCTGACAGATTTGGCTGAGAGTCAGGTACGGATCTGCGAGTAATTATTTTTTCCAACAGGAATGATAGAGAAGGAAGGAATCTCTTGGCTTTTAGATCATAGATCCTAACGTTAAATGGCATCCTCCATATGCCAAGAAGCAAAGCAGGAATATGTAGTATAAGGGAGTAGGTCATTTGCAATGGACTCCACCACCCATGATGAAATATCAAAGTTGAAAAGCTTCTTTTAGGATTACAAGAAAATGTTAAAAGTTTATGTATGAGATAGCCACGGTGGTCTTTGAAGAGAATGAGAAAACGTCAATGGATATCACCAAAATTTCCTCATGTCTTGATGACATCAAGGGTAGTGTTAGAGTTCAAGATGGACATATAGAAGAATAATGTCTATGGTCATGAATGTTGTGTCGCTCTAGCTCAGAAGGAATGAGGAATGTATGAGGGTCATCAATGCTTTGAATTCCCAGCATCAACAGTTCTCCCAAGTGAACAGTGAAAGGAATGAGAGGTGGTTCGAAGCACGAAAAATAATGATGCAATGTAACAAGATAGAATCTCCTTCATGCAAAAAGCTTTTACTGCCATACCAAACCCAGGAATGAATACCAAACCCAGGAATGAATTTCAGTGCTTCTGCTCTTCTTTTTGTTAAATATTTTTTTTTTTATAAAACTATGCGAGAAATTTGTTAGAATTTACCACGGGGACTTCACTTAGTGAACCTCTCACATAGCACGTGCGATCATGGGATATTAAAGAATACCCTTAATTTCGAGAGATATTGACCCAAACTCTTTTTGTTGAAACCCCCTCCCAATACTTAAAACCTCCTCCCCACCCCTTTTTATACCTCAATCCTTATAAACCACCCTACCCACCCACACCTTAAACCCCTCATCCCCCCAATACCTGCAATATATTGGTTCGATTTTTTATAATTTTAAAACCCACAATATAAACTAACGTGATAGGATATTGGCCAACAAGTGAAGCCCCCGTGGAATTTACTTTGTTAAAGGCAATAGTTTAGGTTATGGACTTTTCCACTATTTTGGACCTTTGAAAGAAATAGTGTGGACTTTGAATCCTTAAATTGTGTATGCTCAACATGTCTTTTACATCTGCTAAGGTCGGTTTGTATGTAACTTATACCTCGTATTTATAAAAAAAATATCTTTCTCATTCTTGTTAAAAAATAAAGTTCATAATCTCTACCTATGAATAGTTTGTGTTCATATTAATAGATTTATCTTTAACCCGGCTCTATCAAGTATAGAGAGGGATTTATTTTTTCTTAAGGCCTAAATTCTTTTTATCTAGAATTT
Organism: Pseudotsuga menziesii; assembly: GCA_001517045.1. NCBI lineage: Eukaryota > Viridiplantae > Streptophyta > Pinopsida > Pinales > Pinaceae > Pseudotsuga > Pseudotsuga menziesii. Next base: position 205,050 of record LPNX010321926.1, read on the forward strand.
TTTACACATTAAGAAAAAATTTACACCTCAAGATATTTGATTATTCTCTATTCTTAATATATCTAAGTTTAAGATCAAATCGATATAATTAAGTTTATCATTTACAATTAAAATATAAAGAATAACCAATTGACCCAACTATCTCAAAGGAGTATCAAATTCCTTTTTAAAATGCTTCTTCTAAATGTCTATTCATTCATTTAATAATCTATTCTATTTCATTGTGATGTCTAATAATGTAGCAACACAATAGTTATCTTGTGTATGTATTCTTGCAAGCATGCAATATTGATTAGTCCTTACATTCATTTATTTGCAGTTACCGAACTATAACAATGGCATATTCATACATATTGAATCTCGGCAACAATTACATCATATGTCTACTAGTAGATAACTAATCATGAGTGTGCACTAACAAAATAAAACTTCTACATTTTCAATTAATTAAACATAAAGTTTAAATAATAACACAACATTAAAAAAAATAAACACTTAGATTAAATAGGTTTTCTTGGCGACTGAATGTGTAAATGTAGCATTTCTCCCAACCATAGGTGTTTGGTTCAACATGTACCACTCCTAAGTAATGATTCCACTGAGGCGAAGGAACAATAGAAATCTCTCACAAAGTCTCATCACTTGAATGCTAGGTTCTAACCACTATTGGCAATTGCAATTCAAGTAAAAGTCATGATTGGAGTTGAAGTTAAGCTAATAGTTGTATCATCAATGTATTTAAGCTAATAATTGAATACTTGTATCTAATAATCGAATAGTTGAAGCTGAATTTTGCTTTTTCCAACTATCACAAATTGTACTTATGAGATGTTAACTAAGCTATTTTTATTTTTTTTTAAATTGTTAATTATGAGTTAGACTAACCTCCTTTAAAAGAATCAAAACCTAATTATATCTATATGGAAAACCTAAACATGTAATATGAACTATATATTGGCTAGATCTCCAAAAACGAGATGGCGGAGTTTATTATGAGTTTGGAGGAGTTTATTAGGAGTTCCAACTATTTTATTAGGAGTTCCACTCTTACATGACTCACATTAGCTAGACTCCTAGATGTCAAATGCAGTGTGACTAAGCCTTAAGTGGTTAGAGTTGAAGTTAAGCTAATAGTTGTAGAATCATTGGAGTTAAACTAATAGTGTATATAATAGTTAAGCTAATAGTTATCTAATATAATTGTGATTAGAGTTGAAGTTAAGCTAATAGTTGTATCTAATAATCGATGGAGTTAAGCTCGTAGTTGTATCTAATAATCAAACAGTTGATAATTAATTTTAATTTTTACAACTATCACTAAGTGTGCTTATCACATGTTAATTAAGCTTTTTTTTCTTTCTTTTTGAAATTATCAATTATTAATTTTGAATGACAACCATAGAATCAATCTAGAGAGTACACTTGTCTCATTCTCGTTTAATCTTGGACGACGCCCATAGAATCAATCTGGACAGTACACTTGTCTCACTCTCGTCCATAAATGAAAAAGCATAAAAGGTAGTCCACCCCAAATTCTAACATATATACACCTTAAGCGTAATTAACCATTTAAATAAATAAATATTTTAACTCTTAATAAAAAAAATGATAAAGTTTGATGCTTATAGATCTCATTTTTTTTCCCGGACAGGGTTATATTTAAGGCTCGATTCCTAGAGCTCATGCTGAGAAACTTTGCTTCTTCACACTACACTTATTTAAAGTAAAACTACCACATTATTTCAAACTGTACATGGAGCTCCACTCTCTTCAATTACTTACCGAGCTTTTCACTTACTTACCGAGCTTTTCACTTCTTCTCCTAAAAACAAATTGAATGGAGCCTCGTTCTGCTTGCATGAATAATGCAGTGCGCCCCTTTCAACAGAAGGCAATGAAGTACATTCTTTATCGGGAATATATATAAAATAAATAAATCGCTCTCTTCAAGATTGAAGAGTGCCCCTTATAAAGAACGATATTAATTGGGGTATGCCTCCTTCAACAATAGATGGCGTCCTTTATAATAAAAGTATATTGCTCCAAGGTTATTAATATTGCTCCTTTTCTTTTCCTCATCTTTCATTCAATACTTAAAAGATCATTTTAATCTCATAAAAATAACCCCACATTCGTAAATAATAATATATTTTAACTATAAAAAATAGGCTAATCATAATAAGAATTTGCAATGTATAATAAGAGTTGTGCAATAATAGACATATGCTATTAATAATAATAGCTTGATTTTTTTCTTTTCCAAAGAAAAAAATTGTAAATAACTTTATTCACATTTAGTAGATGGCCCTCATAGTCCATTTTACAAATTACAACAAAAAAGTTGTCAGTTACAATATTTGCCTCAAAAAGCACAAATCCACAATCCAAATCTAATGTTCATCATCAGATCATAATGTTCACTAAATCCTTTCCAACAGAAAGAAACAGTAGTACATGAAATAAACTAAGTCTGATCATAGCAGACTTATATCATCACTCCTGATAAATCAGGTCAGATCAAAAATGTGATCAGAAGCAAAAATATCAGAGCAGAACTAGCATGCTGAAAAAGTCTCAGAAAAGTCAAATGCTGATAAAAAAACAGCAGCTAAAAGATAGGCCAATTCCAGACCATCTAGAGATGAAACATAAATTCCAAATTCATTCAGTACCAAATATAAGAGGCCAACCAGCCCGCAAATCAAGCTCTGAATATTGTTGCTAAAGATCACCAATTTCGAAAAATGCACCTCCATATCAGCCATGGCATCATTTCTGGAAAATCAGCAAGAACCAGCAATCTGTCATATGACAGACAGCACTCTATAGCAGCTTTAGAAAACCTGAAAAATTTCTGTGGAATCTGCCTCATTCTGTTCATATGTATGCCAAAAACCCTCATGAATGCTACCCCCTGCTTTTGCCAATAAATCAGCTTTGGAATTTCTTTCCCTATATATGTGTTTGTAAGACACATCAACAAGACAGTCTGATAAATAATGAACATCTTGAAGAATCAAGGCTAATTCAAGATTTTGTAATTTATACTTACCAGATGCCCAATTAATAACAAGCTGGGAGTCCCCAAAAATTTGAATTTTTCCAAATTATGCATCCTAGCCAGCCTAAGGAGAAGCTTAAGTGCACATAATTCTGCATAATTATTCGTGCCCAAACCTAAACCTGCTTTGAAGGATATATGATGCCTATCGGAAAAGTACAGAATACCCCCAGCCCCACAGATCATTGGATCCCCAGCAGCAGATCCATCAAAATAACCCCACGCATATGACTGATCAATTTCTTCTACAAAAAATTTTCTGATAGGAACCACAGGGATAGACTGCGGTAAATTCTTCAGCATGCTCAAACTATAACTTGAAATCTGAGCTGGAGATGAGTCACAATCCTCAAAACAAGATCTATTCCTTGCTTTCCAGATAAACCAAAGGACAATGATGGGTAAAGGTTTGATAAGGATTACATCTGATAACATGCACCAATTTTTAAAGCATTCAGAGATTGTGACTCCATTCCATAGATTATTAAGGGTCAGGTGATCCTCAATAATATACCAAACCGATTGCGTAAAAGGGCATTCTACAGCAATATGGAAATTTGATTCGCAACTCTGTTTGCATAGATAACATCTACCAGGACCCTCTCTACCTCTCAAGCATAGAACATCCCATGTCAGTGCTTTACCAGTGAGGAGAAACCAACTAAAAAATTTGGTTTTTAGTGGACACTTCATCTTCCATAAAATCTTCCACCACCAGTTCAAATCCACTACTCTGAAAATAAGTTCATTATATCCCAATTTTGGATAATATTTGCCTGTTTTTGATAATTTCCAGATAAGATAGTCATCTTCAGAAGATAGTCTTACATGACTGGATTTTAGAATGGCAATATATCCATTCCAAACAGCAATCTCAAAAGGATCATTAAACCCCAAAGAATCTGCAGGTAACCATTCTTGTGGCATTAAAACAGACATACCAGTAGTTCCAATATCTGAGAGATAATGGTAACCAGCCAAATGTAGCCTATCAATCATAGGAATAGGCAGAGAATGTCGCCATTTACATCCAACCCACAAATCTAATCCTATACGAACAGCTTTTCCAGAACCAACCTTCCAGACCAGAAATTCCCCAATAAGGTCAAAATCCCAGAGGACTGCTTTCCAACAGATTGAAATATTCTTTTTCTTTTTAATAGGGGATCTTATCCAATCCAATTTATTTAAAGGAAAAATATATTTCTGATAAGCTATCTTTACCCATAAACCCGAACCCTGAATAATATCCCATACCTTTTTTGCGCCCCTAAGCGAATAATAATTCAATCATCTTCCCATGTGAATGATGCATTGTTTTACAATGCTCAAAGGTTAAAATCACATTCATACATATTGCTTTTATGCTAACTAGAAAATAATTCCAACTCGCTTTCTTTTCAACACAGGAAGGCGCCACAATGACACCCCATCATCATTCAAGGATTTACTAGCCCCTAACCTCTCCTTAGTGGATATCGTTGCTCCTTCCATTTTATTTCCTTGCACATCCAGCACTAGGTTTGTTTTATTATTTTTGACATGTATAATTTACATACTATTCAAGACATTCCCATGTCTTGTTGGTGCATGGTTCTACATATAACCAAAATATTATTCAATGCCACAACGTCCATTGCTAAGGCCTTGTCTTTAATATTCAAGTCGTGAACTATTACATAGTACATCTAAGTATAATTTAATTACAAAATAGGGGGTAAAAGCGAGGGTTATTACTTTTCTCTCCCCCTTGGAGAAATAATGTCCTCAATGTTCCCAGTTTTTTGCAACTTCAGAAATTTGTCTTTCAACTGCTTACACACTGCAGCAATTCATTTCTTTATTTTTCAGTTGCATCGGCTAGTATTTTTGGGATAGACGCATGTCTCGCATATCCTTGATATATGTCTTCAAGGATTTTGCATCTAGTATTACATGTTTCTTTCAACAAACAACAAAGGAAATTTCCAAACCGTAAAGAAACATATACTTATATGTGATCATTTAAAATCAAAAGAAAAGGCATAGTAAACTTATGTGTTTTCAATGCACTACTTATATCTAGGATTGTAATGCCCCACATTTGGCATTATGTCATCAGAACTACATTAACATTTGTCCCAATGTTTATGTTGCTTACCTTCTATTTAGACGAGCCAAACTAAAGAGATACTTCATATGTGGAAATATGAACATGTGTTTATATATGTCAATTGTGGGATATTAATTTATGGTTATATGTTGTGATGATGATAAATATGTGAGTTCATTAAACATGCAAAGTAAGAAGTGAAAACTTGGTACATGGATACCGACTCAAAACTATGTTGTATATGTATAATAGAAATGAGGCATGGTATTATAGACATGTTGTTCAAGGTATGAAATTTGTTTATATCTTCATGAATATGAGTTAATCTTGAATCAACCTACAAGGCGATGATGTATGTATAGCCAAATGATTGTAGTGATGAGGTGAATTGGATGTTGTAGACATCATGAAAGTAATGTGTATTGTATAGTTTCTTATAATTTCAAATGTCGTTATGATCAGTGGGTAAGTGTAGTTTTGATAGCATGCATAGCATGCCCATAATGGTTGTTCGATGACATGACTATAAGAAGAATAATTGAGTAGTATGGCTCAGTATAGGGTGATGTCCCTATTTATATCAGGAGGAGTGGAGAAATTTCCCGTCGTGTATCCTCTAAACCATGGAACGTGGGAGTGTTGTGCAGAGACATGCTCCCCAAGTTGTGTGATGATGACTGCCAATTTCATGTTGGGGAAGCTTGGATGATATAATCAAAACTTCCTATTTCACTTATGGGTTCTATCTAGGGTTAGGAAAATCAAGTTGACACTCCAGCATATTCCAACAAAGGAAAGAAGAGGATGTGAAAGATGGAAGCAGGTTTGTGAGGAAGGATGGTTCGATGTAATTTAGAAGGTTGTTGTGAGTTAATTATTTAACATATTGGTTATTTTAATTTGTGAGCTAGAAGTCTTTCTGTAATCATGTGAAATTATCATGGTATGTTGTACAGTTTGTATTTCATTACTATGAACTAGTCAATGAGATTGTTAGATGTTGTGATTATTAGATGTTGTTTGGCATGCTTTAATCTCATCATACATAAAATATGTATTGTAGGATGTGATTTCTTATCATTAGTACATGCACAATATATGTATGCACTATCTATACATACATGCATGTTGATAGGCGGATCAAGTGCGCAAGGTGCAACAAAGGAGATGTCGACAAGTGTCAAGATGGATTGTGCAAAAGAAAGTTGTCGACAAGTGTGGTCGGCTTGGTCGCAAGTAGTTAGAATTTTGGTCCAATTTAGTTATAAAATAGACTTATGTGGACCTTTTTGTAAATGCGCAAGCTTATAAATAAGATTAGGAATGTAATCGATAGTATCTTTTATCTCAATGGCATCTTATATCTTTTGATGGATAAACTGAGATTGGAGAATTAGATCGAGAGTTGTATCCTTTTGTCTTTTGAGATCTATTTTGTAATCTGCGGATGAATGGGCTTGGGTTGAGGCTTTCCCTAGAGGAGATGAGGGGATTTGGTCCATCCCTAGAGGTTGCTGCTCTTGTCTATACAGTGACAATATATAACAATAGAATTCAACTCCCTTCATTGTGATAACCTCTCTTTTCAACAACAACAAAAATACAAAAATGGGAGATTCCCCCCTTAGCAACGAGCAGAGTTTTTACTCTCCTTAACGAAGAGGTGTATATCATAAAGAAAGGAATGGGGATTTGGTTCCTTTAACAATTGAAACCCTAACCATCCCCTTACGCATAACTTATTTATAAGATTATATATANTACATTCATTATAAGTTCCAAAATTACAAAATTACAAAAAACCACCCTGTTTTACAATAGACTGTGCATAATCATTCATTCCACTCTTCGGCCTTTATACATCTTATGTTACAAATTCGATTTTAATTCCTTGAAGATACCTTTGTTTTCAGCTTTCCTGGATCCAGTAGGAGTGCTAGCTTGGATAGTCTATCAGCTTTCGAGTTCAACTCTCTGTAAATGTGAGATATTCTAAAGCTTGTGAATGATTCCAACAGTCTTCTTATAGCATTCAGTAGTTGTTGCAAGTGTGGTGCATTGATTTGGATCTTCCTATTAATGCAGTCTACCACCATCTTGGATCTTATGGTGACCTGGGAGATAAAGCACTCCTCCTGAACCTCCCAATGGAGGGTTTCCTTGGCTTGCTCCATCAAAAAAATCCCATGGAATTCCTTTGTTAATTTCTGAAGGAACCAGTACTCTAACTTTTGAAATTTTTTCTTGTGATATGTATTCTCTAACCCATTGTATCACAAGAGCTGAAGTTACTTGCGGAGGAATTAGTTTGTTATTGAAAATAATAGTGTTTCCAGCCCACCATATTCCATAAGAGAAAAGGGATGGGTAAGCACTGTAAATACATACTGATTTTTTTGTCCACCAAGCTTTAGCTTTGTGTTCTAGAGAAATCACGGTTGTTCTTTGAAACTTTAATTCTCACAAGTTGTCTTCCACACTATGTCTGCATAAGAACAAAGGTTAAAGAAATGAGAAACATTTTCTTCGTTTGAATAAAAGAGTGCACAATGATTTGGTCCATTCCAACCTCTTTTCTGTAAATCATCCCATGTTAGAAGCTTGTTATTGAAGGTCAACCATAAGGTGATTTTTGCCTTTAAGGGGCCTTCGGAATTCCATAATTGCTTCCACCAAGTCTCCTTCTCTCCCTGATGCTTCTCCCATGCCCAATTCTTGTAACCAAGTTTAGCCGTGAAATCCCCATTGACAGGGTTTTTGGTCCAGACTAGCTTGTCTATCCTCTCCTCTTCTAAATGGATAAAATTTGATTTGAGCAGTCAAACATATTCCTCCCATTCCTCCTTCAGTCCTTCCTCAAGGCCTAAGTCCTCTGAACTCATCCAATGGGTATCCCTTTGTGAAGACATTGAACAAGCTTGGTTTAAGGTGAGGATCCCAGAACTTCTTAATTTTGAGACTAGGCCTTCTAAGAGTTTAAATCTTTCCCCTACTCCTGACCAACGATCTTCTCCAAGGGCCTATCTCTCTTCCATTCCCCACCAACCAGGCCAGCCAATTCCCTACTTGGGGAAAGGCTAAAACCAGATCTTTCCATCCTATAGACCTGCTTTTGAAGGTTTTGTCTCTCTTCCTTATCCATTCTATAATGGACCCATTTGGGCAATATTTGGATGATAATACCTTACCCCATAGGGAGTCTAGATTCTTTATTAGGCGCTATAAAGTTTTGGCAGCCAGAGATTGGCAAAACAGAAAGGGATTCTTAATCCCCCAACCCCCTAATTCTTTTGGGCTAGCAATCAATTTCCATTTTGCTAGGGGGACTCCTTCCGTATGTCTCTTAGTAGACTATAAAAAGGAGAAGAATTTTTTTCTGAGTTTCTGTAAGTTGCCCTTCGTGATATAAGCAATTGTGGCTCAATACACCAAAATACTCTGAAGGACTGCTTTGAGCAATACCAACCTTCCTCCCCTTTATAAGAATTTGTAAGTCCAGCATCCAATTCTGCCCTCAATTTTTTTATACAGCCATATCCAATCTTTGAAAGAGTAAGCATTGGGTTTGAGTACAAACCCTAGATATTTAAAACCTTCATCCATGGGTTTTAAAATGTATGGGGATTCAGCCCTAATCCTCTCTTTAATAACTTCTGGTAAACCATTTTCTGAGAAAGCGGACTTTTCCACATTGATGTGCATACCTGTGGCTTTCTTGTACAAATCCAGGATCTTCTTTGTTTCCTTAAGGTTCCCCAAAGATAATATAATATATGATTTTCCATTCAACTAAATAAAATCAACATTCTTCTCACGCTCAATTCTAAATATACTTTGATTTCCTGGTGAGTGATAATAATGTGATTTGTTTTAAGCTCGAAGGCTAATAATATTGCTCCTTTTATTTTCACCTTTCATTCAATAATTAACATCATTTTAATCTCATAAAAATAACCCCATATTGGTAAATAATAATATATTTTAATTACATAAAATAGGCTAATCATAATAAGAATTTGCAATGTATAATAAGAGTTGTGCAATAATATTTCAACCGTCTTCCTATGCGAATGGTGCATTGTTTTACAATGCTCAAAGGTTAAAATCACATTCATACGTATTGATTTTATGCTAAATAGAAAGTAATGACAACTCGCTTTCTTTTCAACACGGGAAGGTATCATAATGACACCCATCAAGGGTGTCATCATTCAAGGATTCACTAGCCTCTAACCTCTCTCTTCTTAGTGGATATTTGTTCCTTCCATTTCGTTTCCTTGCACATCCAACACTAGGTTTGTTTTATTATTTTCAGCATTTATAATTTACATAGTATTAAGGACATCTCTATGTCTTGTTAAACCATAGTTCCTGTATATAACCAAAATATTATACAATGCCACAACGTCCATTGGTAAGGCCTTGTCCTTAATCTTCAAGCCATGAACTATTACATAATACATATAAGTATAATTTAATTACAAAATAGGGGGTTAAAGCGACGGTTATTCCATTTATCTCCCCCTTAGAGAAACATTGTCCTCAATGTTCCCATTTTTTTGCAACTTCAGAAACTTGTCTTTCAACTGCTTACACACTACAACAATTCCTTTCTTTATTTTACAGTTGCATCGGCCAGGATTTTTGGGATAGACACATGTATGGCATATCCTTGAGATGTCTTCAAGGATTTTGCATCCAGCATTACATGTTTCTTTTAACAAACAACAAAGGAATTTTCCAAACCGTAAAGAAACATATACTTATATGTGATCATTTAAAATCAAAAGAAAAGGAAGAGTAAAATATAAGTGTTTTTAATGCATGACTTATCTCTTGGATTGTAATACCCCACATCTGGCATTGAGTCACTAGAACTACATTATCATTTTTCCTAATGTTTATTTTGCTTACCTTCTATTTAGACGAGCCAAACTAAAGAAACGCTTGATATGTGGAATATGGACATGTGTTCATGTAAATTGTGGGATATTAATTTATGTTTATATGTTGTGATTATGATAAATATGTGAGTTCATTAAACATGCAAAGTAAGAAGTAGAAACTTAGTACATGGATACCGACTAAAAACTATGTTGTAAATGTATAATAAATGTGAGGTAGGGTATCTATAGACATATTGTTCAAGGTATGAAATTTGCTTATATCTGCATGAATATGAGTTAATATTGAATCAACCTACCGGGTGATGATCGATGTAAAGACAAATGATTGTAGTGATGAGGTGAATTGGATGTTGTAGACATCATGAAAGTAATGTGTATTGTATAGTTTCTTATGATTGCAATTGTTTCTATGATCTGTGGGTGAGTGTTGTTTTAACAGCATGCATAGCATTCCCATAATGGTTGTTCGATGACGTGACTATAAGGAAAATAATTGAATAGGATGGCTTAGTATAGGGTGGTGGCCCTATTTATATCAGGAGGGGTGGAAGAATTTCCCACCATGTATCCTCTAAACCCTAGAACGTGGGAGGGTTGTGCAGAGACATCCTCCCTAAGTTATGTGATGATGATTGCTAGTTTCTTGTTGGGGCGGCTTGGCTGATATAATCAGCACTTCATACTTCACTTACGGGTTATATCTGCGATTAGGAAAATATAGTTGGCGCTCCAGCATATTCCAGCAAAGGAAAGGATAGGATGTGGAAGATGGAAGTAGTTTTTTGAGGAAGAATGTTGTGAGTTAATTATTTAACATACTGGTTATTTTAATTTGTGAGCTAGAATTCTTTCTTTAATCATGTGAAATTATCATGGTATGTTGTACAACTTGTATTGCATTACTATGAACTAGTCAATGAGATTGTTAAATGTTGTGATTATTAATTGTTGTTTGGCATGCTTTGATCTCATAATACATAAACTATGCATTACACGATGTGATTTCTTATCATTAGTACATGCACAATATATGTATGCACTAGCTACACATACATGTGTTGGACATGTACAATAGTACAATTGCTAAAAATATTTGTTATAAATTGGACTATTAATTAGTTGGTTGGTGTTTAATGATTGTGGAATTGACTTTTTCATACACATAAATATCAAGTAGCATTAAATACCATTATTGACTTTGATTATTAGTTGGAATGATGAATTAAATGGGTATGGTGGGTTGCCATTATTTTGGGGGAAATTGTCAAACCTTTCTTAATAACTAAGCTTGAGAAAAGAGACTTTGCATTCTATTTTATTTAATTTATTTATTAATATGTTGTAATTGTTGTTTTCCCAAATGGATGGTTGATGACTCATAAATGAGGGTCATTGAGAAAAATTGGCAAAAGTGTATGGAAATTTGATAAATAGGGAGCTATGAAGAGGAGTTGGGGGATGATTTTTATTTTGGAGTTGTGTAGATGTTGAGTTTTTGAGAGGTGGAAGAATTAATGGAGGAATTCTTGGAACAAATATTTTCATGGACCAAATTATTAGAGATAGTGTGCATTATTGTTCTTAAAGTCACGGGAATTGAGGGCCAAAAAACCGGAACGATTTCTTGGAGCTAGGAATCCATTGAGCCTCCTAGTTGGTAGGGAGGTATATTTCATTTCTTGGCATCAAAGGAACCATCCTTCCCTCTTAGATTAATGTAGCAATTTGCTTTCATAGATTTCATTGGATGACTATACATTACCCTTTTGTCTTTAACTAGTAGTAGCAATTTATTATAGTCAACTTTACTCTTAAATATTTAACTTGATATACTCAATATCCAATTTCAACAAGTTGGCTCATACATTTCTATAAAAATAGCCCCCAGACTTCATAGCATATCATTGCATTTAACTTGTTTTTGGATTAGTCTTACACAGCTAACATCATAAAATATGCACATACTCTTACACGGCTAACATCATAAAATATGCACATACTCTTGAAGCTTTAACTTGATATACTCAGAATCCAATTTCAACAAGTTAGCTCATACATTTTTAGTTAAATAACCCCCCGGCTTCATAGCCCATCATTACATTTAACTTTTTTTTTTGGATTAGTATTACATTGCTAACATCATAAAATATGCACATACCATAAGCACAAATTATTATTATTTATTTTTATGGCATATTGATTTTTATTGCTTCAATCAATTTACTTCTCACCTAGAAAGCATATCCAATTTGCTAATATATACAATGTTTTTTAATAACAATACATATGTTAATCATTTCGATGCTCATATCCAATTTGCTAATATATACAATTTTATTTAATACTTTAGAAGCAATACATATGTTAATCATTTCAATGCTCTTTTAAGTTTACAGTTCCATATCCTAGCATTCTTTTCTGGAAACATACATTCAACATAGTTGTGTCATCTACACTACCTTTCTTAAGGCATAGTGTATTTAATGGTCGTTTTAACAATGAGTAAACACATGATCAAAGGTTTTGTAATGATTTAGTCTTCCTTCATTAGCATTACTAGCCTTACTAGCTACCGTTCTTTTATATCTCTGTTATTGGATGCAAAACCATTCGCTCCTGCTATCTCTTCTTCTAGCACATAATAGAGATGCAATCATATATGTAATAAATTTAAAATTACTATATTTGTATTCTTTTAAATACCATGAGTTGATTATGAAACATCACAAGATTTTACATGTTCAAACATATCTATGTGCACTCCATGACAACAGTGTATCATCATTAAACACATCGTATTTATAACATGAATGCATTCATTCATTTGTTACTACATAAAGATTTCATAACGATATCCATGCTTAATCATGCTAATCCTTAACACTATTTTATCATTTTAAATTTTTATAAACGAAAACCAAGAATATGCTTTCCATGTTCTTACCTGGACGGTATCTCCCAAAAACGTAAGGTTTAAAGAAACAGTGGTGGTTACTATGAAGACGCTACGAGGGTGACAGAGGTGGTGGCCATGGGGCGATGGGGTGACAAAGGCAGTGGCCAGTGGTGGTCAGTGGGACAGAGGCGGATGTATGTGGGAAAGAGTTGATAGTAGGGGTTGCCAGTGTAATGGCTAGCCAAAAACTTAGGATATGGAAGGAGACACTTAGAATATACAAGCATGTCTCCAAAAATAAAGCTTCAATATGATCAATAAATTAATTTTAATATTTTAATAAATTAAATTAATTAAACTTACAATATAAAATTATATGGAAAAGTGAAAATTTCATGGTCAAAAGCAAAACTAATATGCACTTGACTACATAGAATACAATATACCTGCCATGGCCTTCCGCAGGTATAATAATAATTATGCTACAATTCGATCTCGGTAGGCTCACATGCAAGTACGATAGCCATGAGTTTTCCTTTATCGAGTATGGTGCATAAACTTTGTTAACCTTCGTTATTATATACCGTGCCTTGTCATATAGCTCACGCGTGTGGAAAAGTGAAAGCAGAACGTACACATAGTATTGTTTATATTTATTATCAGTCTCAGTCAAAGGAACTTAATATATTAAAATAAAATTTATTGTATTTTTTAATCATTATAAAATAGGACGTGAACGAATTAAATATAAGAGTCAAAGGAACTTAATATATTAAAAGAAAATTTATTGTATTTTTTAATCATTATAAAATAAAATGTGAACAAATTAGATATAAGATAATTGTAATTATATTCAGGCCTGGAATTTGACGTTTCACAAAACGTTTTTTTCATTTTTACCCGTATTTGACGGGTGCAAATTTTTTTAACCCGTCAATGCTGACGTCCTCCTGAATTTTAGAACCGTCAAACTGACGTCCAGTCGTATTAAGCACACGTCAAAATCTATGGTAGTACGGGTGCAAATTTTTTTAACCCGTCAATGCTGACGTCCTCCGGAATTTTAGAACCGTCAAACTGACGTCCAGTCGTATTAAGCACACGTCAAAATCTATGGTAGTAGGCTGTAGCCTAGCTGCCTAGTAGCCTGTAGCCTGTAGGGTGTAGGTACTTGCAAGTTGCAATTGCAGTCTGACTCCTGAGTCGTAAGTGTCTGTGTCTCATATAATGATTGTAGTTGGATCTTAAAGTGCTGATCCATCATCCAACTACCAACACTTATTGCTTTCCATGCGTCGAGACTCGAAATAAGGGAGGCCGCGCCGGAGGCATGTAATCTTCCCGCTTCATGCACTACTCGCAATGGCTGCAGCCTGCTATATGACCCTTTCTCCCTAGAGGAGGAGGACGACGCATCACTGAACTGCCAACTCTCCGAGCTTTGTTGGGATTGCTTCCATGCAATAATAATCCCGTCTCCTATCCACTTTTCCAGAGTTTCCACTGTCAATTTCGTTCGGAGCCGAGGGATTAAAGGTACTTTCGAGATTTCTGTTTTATCCTCTTTATTTTTCTGAAGTAGAGACTGTAAAAGAATTCTTAAATGCCGGAATTTTGATGCGTTTAAGTTTCTTTAGTCTTCCGTGTTTCAGATTTGAGACTGTTTCTCATTCGACGGTGAAAGAATTCTGAAATGCCTAAATCTTAAGGCGTTTAAAGTTATATTTTTATGTGTTTCAAACTTTAGACGGCTTCCCTGAATCTTCAGTTCAGAATTTGTGGTCTCTGAATCTTTAGAATGCATAAGGTAATTGATTTCTAAGGGCCGATTGATGCAAGGTTGCTTAAGCGAACTTGCTTTTATTGCGTGTAGGTTTTGTAGCACCGGAAATGTTTCAAAATTTCTCATTCAGCGGTGAAATAGATTGCAAAAGCGAAGGAAATGGCAGTCGGAGCCGGGTATTGGCCACAGCTCAGAACCCTAGACTTTTAATTCGATTGTGTGGAAAAATGATTGTTTTCTAAGAACATAAAGGTGAAGGAGGAGGTTGCTCTGCAACTCCTTTTGCATTTCGGCTACTAGAAAATTTTCCTTCCCTTCCCTGGTTGTAAGGCGAAAAAGTATAAATTTTAGGTTAGCACCATGGAAAAATTTGGCTCCACTGAGGCTTGTCATGAAAACTGCAGCTAACCATAATTCTTGCAATGGTGGCACCAGCATGCCCTTGAAGGTCGAACAGGTACATCATTAATTCCTTTTTTTTTTTAAATCTTGTTCAACCTTAGTTATGGGATGTTTTCTAACATTCAGTATGTCTTACATGCAAGTCAGAGAAACTCTTATAGGCAAGGGCGAACCAGCTGTTTGTAAAGTCTCCTCCTTATGGGTAAGCACCAAGCAATCTCTGTGCCTAGCTCGTGAGAATACCAATAGGTTATTGTGTTATGTTTGTTTGTTTTTTAAACAATGGGGAGGTTTTTCCCTAAGTAGGTCTGGTACTGTAATGAAAGAGAGGCCTTCATTTTGAATCAAAGGAAATTCATGAATTTTGGTTTTTTAATTTGGACCCGAGCTGAATATCATAATTTCCAGTTTTTTTTTCATTTATTCATTTAATAATATCATATATATTCGTGGGCTCAGCTCCGCACCCCTGCTATTATAAATTCGTCGATCTCTTTGTGATTTCTTGCTAGTGCCTATATCTAGTGATTCTTTATTTATTTCTTAACGACTGCTTTTGAATTAAATCAAAATAACTACAAAAAATGTTACTCAAGTGAATGTTAATTCAGGGCACTGGGCTCTTAGTGAAAGTTAAAGCTCCAAGCCTTTCTTTCCTTGGATTCGAACTCATAATCTATGTTATGAAGGTAATTCAAATCTGTAGAGGGACAGGTACACATTTGCCTTATGTGTTATCCCTCTTGAATACCTTACATTAATGCCATTATTAGCATTAAATCCCCCCCTTAAGGCAGTTACGAAGGATATCGTTATAGAGTTGTTTAGTGACTATGAACACCCAATAATCTACCCATTAATCTAATAACATGTAGGCCTGTCATTAACTGCTTTTTATGATCGATTCCATTCCAGATCCCAATTCTCGTAATGTGGCTTGGGTACCTCTGTCACACTGTTAGCCATTGTTCGCCATCACTCAGTGATAGCAGAGCTCCAGCAACAACTGCAACATCATGCCCTTGCCCTTTACTTTACTGACCTGGCTGGCGGTGTACTTTGACATCTAGGTAGACAGTTAACTTTGGAGCAGAGGAGCAGCTCACAAATTACAATCAATCAAAGAAAGAAACCAACAACACTCATCAAATCAGAAACTGAAATTAAAATAATATGAAAGTTTTCATATAAGAGATTGAGAATTGTCTGTTAATTAATCATTTTCAAACTGATTTCTTACTTAGAGTCAATCTGAATCTTAAATTATCAATTAATTAACATTTTGAATGTTGCTGGCATGAGACCACTTTCTCATTATTAGTTATTAAAAAATATCAACCAATTATATTATATTAATGCTGATTAATACTTCAAAATAGACATAAAACAAATTTTAAATAATAAATTTCATGTAATTAAATTTAATTACTAATTAGCTAATGGTTTGATGTTACTCAAACACTGGTCTCAGAAAATATAAATTCTTAGAAGGGCATTTAAAGAGTGTTTTTAAGTCATATTTCCATAAGATTTAATGATACGGTTGATACTCTAAGCTATGTCCCTAAACTTTGGAT